>PVJL010003571.1:0-153312 GCA_004026885.1 Lyroderma lyra | reverse complement strand
TATATTTTTTCCAATTGTCTTTCATCTTATAGTTTCATTTGAAGACATCTTTATTTCCTAAGTAATCAATGAATCTCTCTCATTACTGAGGAAAGTTTAGGAACTGCTGTCTTAGTTTCATCTTTTATCCATCTTATATTGGCTTTCTGGACCAACTCTCACTTCATTGATTATATAGTCTTTACTGTTGATTTAACATTATGACTTTTTTTTAATAAACTAGATCTTTCGAACTGCTTTTTTATAAACTATGTTGGAGTTGCTTGTCTCAATTGTAACCTGAAATTTTAATGATTTACCTCACACTTACATGAAAGATAGTCTTCTTTATGTGTTCTCCTTCTAACTTGTTATGTTTCTTATCACTATTCATCTATTTTATTGATGCATTTTCCTCATTATTTCTTAAAGGAAATGCATTCTTGGCTTCTAACCGATAACATATTTAGGAAATTTATGCTCTTAATTATTTTATTGAATGTGTATTTCTTTCATGTTCAATTGGGTAGTTTTAAAAAATTATATTTGAATTAATACATCGCCCAATTCTATAGTGTATTATCCTGTTTTGAGATACACCAACTCAGCTGATTTGTATTTAATCAACCTTCTCCTTTTCCTGATTATTCTTTATTCCTCACATAAACCACATCAATTAGAGATTGCCTGAACTCTTTGTACACTTGCATTTCCTCTGTCACTCTCATTTATAACAATATCACATATATTTCTTTTTAAGTATATATACATGTTTCAAATTGATATTAACTGTCTTTGAATCTCAGATTTTACATTTGATTGCCACTGTGATCTTAAAATTTATAGCTTAGGGTGGCAAAATTCTTACTCACTCTTTGATACTGCCTGACTTGTATTTATTTTCTACTGTGAGTTATGTACCATTTTTTTCCTACTTTCATGTAAAATATTCACATATACAATTTCATTAAGTAAAACTCAAAAGTAGCATGAAGTCAGATGTAATGCTTTTAGCATGTAAACATAACATCTAAATCTCCAGCCAGCTGGCTGTGTGTACTCATTCTGGTCATTGATTCACTATGTATTTTATAAGTTTTTGAGGTTCTACTTATTATAAACGTATTAATTCATGATGGATAAGTTCCCTCTGGAGAAGGTCAGCTACATTTGGTTCTCCATGCCAGTAATTTAACCAAAATTCTGTAATTAATCTTATTTTACAGTGATGTTAATATGTAAATGCCTTATGAGGTCTGACAATTAAGTTTACAAACTGATCTTACAAAAAGTGCTACAAGCCTCATTGCTGGATATCACTATGGTCACCTTGGAAGTACTCCCCGTGGGAAGCTATGCACTGATGCCAGCACCTAGTCCACCTTTCAAAGCAATTTTGAAATTCTTTTTCTGAAAGGCAATCAGAGCTGTGGTTGTATTACCCTTGATGTCCTTAATGTCATCAAAATGTCTTCCTTTCAATATTACCCTTATCTTCAGGTTAAGAATAAAGTCACTGCGGGCCAAATCAGGTTAGTAGGGAGGATGTTCCAATGCAGTTATTTGTTTACTAACTAAAAACTCCTTCACAGACAGTGCCCTGTGAGCTGGTCCATTGTCATGATGCGAGAGCCAAGAGTTGTTGGTGAAAAGTTCAGGTCATTTTCCTTTAACTTTTTCATGTAGCCTTTTCAGCACTTTCAAATAGTAAATTTGGTTTACTGTCCCATTGGTACAAATTCATAATGAACAATCTCTCTTGATATCAAAAAAAAAAATGAGGAGCATCATTTTGACTCTTGATTTGGACTGTCAGAACTTTTTTGGTTATGGAGAATTGGCTGACTTCCTTTGTGCACATTAATACTTTCTTTCATATTGGTACACACATGTTTTATCACCAGTGATAACACAGCCTGAAACATCTTGCCTCTCCTTTGCTTTGTTCATTGGTGAGCTCCTTTGGGACAATTTTTGCATTCATCTTTGTCATGCCAAGATATTTTTTTTCTTCTTTTTTTTTTTTAGAGGAGAGCGCGAACGCAGTCCCCCACTACCACAAATTATGCAGTTGAGTTTCACACATTTGAGGAAATTGCAGGGGTCAGCACATCGAGAGTGCAATGGATAAGCCTCACCCTGGGAAAACCACCTTCGTGATCGTGGTATCTCCCCTGCCAGGTAAGTCACGCCAACATTTTCAGTTAAGATTTTCCTGTTTCTCTATTGATGTTTACTTGGTCTGCTATGCTTCTCACAGTCAGCTGAGAATTTTGATGCACAATTTGACAATTTTTTGTAATATTTTCATCAGTTCTGCTCATTACTGGCTGCACTAACTTCTCTTGACCAGCAATGCTTTCTCTTCCCTCAGAAAAATGTTTAACTTATTTGTACACTGCTGTTTTATTCTTGGCATTATCCCCATAAACTTGGACTAACGTGTCTCTGATTTCACTTCCACCCTTGCTAAGTTTAATGAGAACTTTAATTTTTGTTCATTGCTCTAATATAAGCTCTGACATTCTCACAATGGCACACAAAGACAGGTAACAACAATAATGATCTAGACTCAGCAAGACACCGCCACGTGTGGACATGAACACAGCTATGAGACACAGATGTACCAAGGTTTGAAACTTCACTGAGTTCTTTGTAGTGCTGCCAACATAAGCACATGGTTGCAAGTTTGCGATCTTAATTGTCAGACCTTATATCATGTAAAATTATAGCACTGGGAATACTAATGATTTAAAATTCAAATATTTTGTAATTGTTATATTGTATGGCTCCATTTGGAGACTTCATAGTTTACTTAGTAAAAGAGTTAGCACTGCTGTAAAAACAGACCTGCTGGGAGCACTGGGAAGTTTCTGTTGACGTGAAGGAAATATGCGCATTTAATTGATCAATGAACTTATGACCACTGATTTTTTTGTAATGAAATCTATTTACCTTTTTGTAATATAGGTATTTTTTTCTTAAACACTAAGGTTGTGTTAAATATAATGACCTCCTCAATATACATTGTTCCTTTGAGGAGTGGCTGCTTCTTTAAAAGTTCTTATTTTATTCCAGAACAAACAACACTTAAGCTAGACAAACCTAATCATCTCTTGATTATCTGGAAAAAATATACTTTTTATTAATAGCTTTTAATTTTCTTTTCACCAGAGCCTCAAAAGACAGCTAGACACTCTTCAGGAGTTTTTCTTATCAATCAAATGAATAAGTATTGTCTTTTTTAAGAATAAATTTATAATAAATTTAATTCTTATTGATATGTCTCTTTTCACCTATTTTGGAATTTGGAAGATATCACAAAAACAAACTCAGAAAAATTTAATCATTACAGTCAACAATTTCATTACTTGCTTTATTTCAAGTTTGTAAGTACAGGTGTTACATATGTAATAAAAAATTTTGAAGTATCCATTCTTACAAAATGGGGGTTTTTGAATATGGAGTTATTTTCAGTTATATCAGTCCATAATGACTTTTTCTTTTCCTTAGTGAATAGAATAGAAAATAATCTATTCACTAAGTTCAGAAGATTGGTATGCAATCTTATTTTTATAAGGTTTTTAGCAAAATGATAATTGGAATTAACTTCTATCTCCCTAGTGTCTCTATACTGTTGCAAGCAATGATATAGAAAATTCTGGAATAAAAAATTCCCTGAAAACATTAAAGAGTTTAGAGGAGTATAAGATCTATAGGATTATTACTTGCAACATTGAGTGAGAGATAGAGGAAATGAAAAGATAGAGTGGTGAGCAAAACATATGATGGCTGTCCAGAAAACATCCAGCCATAAATGCCTCTATTTTTCATATTACATGGCTGGATACTTTCTGACCAGCCTTCATAGAGAAAGAATATACTACTGGTGTTAGTAAATAATTTATAGGTAGGATAATAATTTCTGGATATAACTTTTCATCATTGCTAGGATGAATCAACTATTTGATATAGAAATACAGAAAAACATCTGAATAATTTTCTTGAAGTTTATCAAATCAAATAATGAAGTATATTCAAAGAAAAAGCTTGCCTTTGGGGTGGGTAAACTATAGCCCAATCACCTATTTTATAAAGTCTGTAGGTTAAGAATATTTTCATTTGTAAATAGTTTAAAAGAAGAATATTTTGTCACATGTGAAAATTATATAAAATTTTAACCGATTGACCATGTATGTTTGGGTTAGTTTTTGGAATCTTATTTCTATTCCATGGATCTGTATGTATATGTTTATACTAATACCATACTATTTTGATTACTACAGTTTAATAGTAAGTCCTGAAATCAAATGTGTGAGTCTTCTCAAAATTGCCTTATTTTTAAAATATTATTTTGGCTACTTAGAGTTCCTTGTGGTTCTATGTGACTGTGAGCATTGGCTTTTTCATTTTTAATGCAGTTAGCTGGTGCTCAGGTGGGCAATAGCGACCAAATAAGATGGAATTGTGTGTTTTGATCTAAGTATCCTTTTGCCATCTGATTAATCTCCGCCACCCTCTACATGTAAATATGAGCACTCAATTCAAAATTGGTTCTTCTGAACTTAAGCTTGCACATCTAGTTGATAAACATGTAATATCCAAAAAATCTTCTAATGAGCTTGTCCCCAGAAAACATATCTTCTCCTGCTATGAATACTTGCCAAGAGAATCTGATGGAGTTTGAAAATCTTTTCTGAACAACATAGTGTTCGAAATATTATCCCTCTTTCCTGTATGAAGGAATAGTATAAAAGAACTTTAGAATATCTCTCTCTCGCTCCTCATTGTCATATGTGCAGATTGGAGTGGTTATTATACCCTCTGAAGGGTTGGAGTGAGAGGGGAGATGATAGTGTGTCAGGGAAAGAAATAGGAATGATTTTTATCACATAAGCCATGATCCCCATAAATGGGAGACGACAGTCTTTAAATTTTTACATATTGTATTTAAACAATAACAGTTAATATGTTATAAAATGTTTCTTCCTTTGAGATCATTTATTCAATTTTGTTTCAGGGGAAGGAGAATTTCATAGACTGCTTAAGAAAGGGCTTCTGCCTTGATGATGCAATTAGTGAGAAGTCTCCACACATAGACTATGGTTCTCACTTCCATTTTCTTTGCAGTCTAGGTGACAGTATGTTCTTTTTATAAAAATTACTTATACAATTACTTTCAGGGGAAGATTTAGGATCGTATACCATGTATGCTTAGATTGCTAACATATTAAATTAAAAGTACATAAATGTTTTGTTCTTTGTTTCCTGAGGACAGAAAGCAACATGCAAAACATGAATATTTCTATTAAGCTCGTTATTCTACATTTTAAGAATGTTAAATGGTTGAATAAAACATGAATTTACTTAATTTATGTTGATTTATAGCATTTTAATCTGTTGAAAATTAAACTTATAAATCATTAAAAAAGACATCAACAAGACTCAGAAATCTCGTTATCTAAGGAAACTCTGAAGGCAAAAACAGAAAGATTATTTCTTTTATTTCATTCCAAGTAATTACCACTTTAAGAAGCTGAAAAAAGAGTAGGTAATAATAAAGAGGTAGACTTACATATTACTCACAAAAATATCTGATCTAAAGGTATATGTTAGAGAAATCACAAAATGATGGTTTGGAGAATTAAATTCTTGCTTTTCTTATTGAAATAGATAAGACGTATAATCAAAGATAAAGTAATCATGTTCAAACAATTAGGTAAGATTATCATATCACTCAAAATACCTATAGCTCAAATTGTAAGTAATTTTATTCTTAAATTATATTGCAAAAATGATTTTATTCAGATGTTATAAATGTGCTCTATTCCATTATAATTTCAAGTATTTCAATTCATTCTTTTAGTGATTACTTATAATTGAAATGTCCAATATTAGTTTTTGGAATGAAAATCATGTCAAGCATTATGTGTTCCTCTTCCCTGAGTGAACATAGTTAAAGAACAGAATACCTTGGCATGAGGTTCTCATCCCTCATATTTATGTTGTCTCTTGCTTATGTGTTTTTTTTCCTTAATCGGAGATTTTATTGTAGTTTGCAATTAAGGGAAGGATTGGCAAATGAATAATGGTTAAGTACAAATCTTAATTTTTACTAATATTTTTTATTAAAGTACAAATTGCTTAGAAAATATCTCTTCATTCTCCCTCCAATCCCCAAGCTAAAAAAGTGAGAAACACTTAAAAATTAACATATCTAGAATTAACTGTAACTACTACTAATTAGAAACTATTAAATACCCAGGCAAAAAAGGAGTATTTTCTGTAACTAACAGCCAGATGTCTACTCATGCATTTCTTTCTTTTTCAATTTATTATTAGTTCCAAGTGTATAAAACAACGTAATGATTAGACAGTTACATACCTCACAAAGTGATAACCTCAATAAGTTCACTACCCATCTGACACCATACATAGCTATTACAGTACCATTGACTATATTCACTATGTAGTACTTTCTATCCATTTGGATCATCAAGATGTTGTATCTATGAATTTGTCTCTAATATGTTTATTTATTTTGTTTATTAGATTTTACATATAAGTGAAATCCTATGGTATTTGTGTTTCTCCCTCTGACTTACTTCATTTAGCATAATACCTTCTAGGTCCATCCATGTTGTCACAAATATTAATATTTTATTTTTTTTATGACTAAATAATATTCTATTGTGTATATGTGACACATCTTCTTTATCCACTCATCTGTCAATGGCACTTAGGTTGCTTCCACATTTTGGCTATTGTAAATAATGCTGCAATGAAAATAAGGGTGCATATGTCTTTTCAAATTAGTGTTTTGGTTTTCTTGAATAAATACCCAGAAGTGAAATTTCTGGATCATAGTTCTATCTGGTAGTTCTACTTATAATTGAGGAATTTCCATACTGTTTTCCATAGTAGCTGTACCAATTTATAATCTCACTAAGAATTATTAAGTTTTCCTCTTTTTACACTCTTGCCAATGCATTATTTGTTGGCAAATAAATGCAAATTTATTGAAGATAGCCATTTTGCCAAATGTGAGGTAATAACTCACTGGGGTTTTAATTTGCATTTCTCTGATGGTTAATAATATTGAGCATAATTTTATGTGTCTGTTGACCATCTATATATCCTGTTTGGAGAAATATCTATTCATATCCTCTGTGTATTTTTTTAATGTTTGTTTGTGTGTTTGTTTGTTTTGGTGTTAAATTGTATGAGCTCCTTATTTATTTTGAGCATTAACTCATATCTACTGTATCATTGGTGAATATCTTCTCTTATTCAGTCAGTTGTCTTTGTTAATGGTTTCCTTCACTGTGCAAAAACTGTTTAGTTCGATGTGGTTCCTTTTGCTTATTTTTTCTTTTGTTTTCCTTGTCCAAGGAGACATATGAAAAAATAATGTACTAAGAGCAATGTCAAAGACTTTACTGTTTATGTTTTCTTCTAGGAGTTTATGATTTTTGAGTCCTATATTTAAGTCTTTGATACATTTTAAGTTTATTCTTGTACATAGTATAAGAAAATAATCCAGTTTCATTTTTTGCAAGTATCTGTGCAGTTTTCTCAACACCATTTACTGAAGAGACTATCTTTACTCCATTGTATATTCTTGCCTTCTTTGTCATAGATTAATTGACCATATAGATATGGCTTTATTTCTGAGTTATGTATTCTGCTCCATTGATCTATGAGTCTGTTTTTATGTGAGTACTATGATGTTTTTATTACTACAGCTTTGTGGTATATTTTGATTTCAGATGACATGATACCTCCTACTTTGTTCTCATTTCTCAAGATTTCTTTGGCTATTTGGGGTCATTTGTGATTCCATTCAAATTTTAGGGTTATTTGCTCTAGTACTATGAAAAATGCTCTTGGTATTTTGGTACGGATTCAATGGAATTTTACACAAATTGAAAAAATAATTCTAAACTTCCTATAAAACTACAAAAGATGCAAAAAAAAGTTAAAGCAATCTTGAGTGAAAAAATAATAATAAATTCAAAACACCACATTATCTGATTTTTAAATATTTTACATAGCTAAAGTAATCAAAATTGGCATAAAAACGGACTTATAAAGCAATGAAATAGAATAGAGAGCCCTGAAATAAATCCATATATTTATAATCCATTGGTATTTGAAAATGTTGCCAAGAACACACTATCGGGAAAGGGTAGTCTCTTCAATAAGTGATGCTGGGAGAAGCTGATATTTTCTTTCCATTTTCATTATATCTGTTCTATGTCAAGTATAAATTTTCTGAGGATATATCATTTTAACTGATTTTTCCTTATAATCCAAGTTATTTCACCAAATAGTAAGATACATGTTTCAGATACTTAAAGTAGCAACGCAGAATTCCCATTCCTGGTTCCAACTTCTAAATGTGTGACTTGGGATAAAAAAACAAACAAACAAAAAACAAAACCTCACTTTTATGTTGTATCAATATATATTTTGATATTTGGGGAATAATACACTTTTTTACAGGGGTTTCCCAATTATTACATTGTATTTTCAGACCCTGGCAGAAAAGTGCCATCTATGAGTAATCTAATGGCCACTGTTACCAAGAATGATGCTTAAAGTTTGAACTTCGTATCTTTTTGACACTTCCTACTCTCTGTATAGAGTGTCACACTATTCTCTCAATTCAGATTATCTTTTATTAAACAAAGTTTCCTAAAACTACCTTTCTCAGTGCTTTCTATCATACATAGTACCTAATCTTGTTTCCTTATTAATTCAACTAAATGAAATTATTGTATCTCTACTGTGCGCAATGTAGTGTTGTTCTGTTTGGAGTACAAAGTTGAAAAATAAGGTGAATGAAAAATTAAATGAGAAACAAAATCCAGTCATAAGTTATCTCACTTCCACAGTTCCTTTCCTATTTCTTATCATGACTCTGACCCTCTCCTCAAAACAAACAAACAAACAAACAAAAAACAAAAACAAAACACTCTGCAGCCAAAAGTTTTGTCAAATTTTGACTGGTTCAAATTAGTTTCAGGATAAATTCCGAGTTTCTAGCCATGAGTGATATATATGCTCTTGAGGGTACAGGCCCTGTTTATATCTCCATTTCCATTCACTCACATTTTGTATTTATATATAGGAAGTTTATAGAAAAATAATTTTCATACCTACATATAAAATGCTTACAACTTCACTTTGTCATATTTTATGTCTCTTTGCTCATGTCCTTTCTCCCCAAGAATCAATTTTCACCTTTTTAAAAAAGCATTATTGTTCTCTCTTCAGGTGAAGAGACTTCTCTTCCAAGTATCCTTTGTTAAATGATTGATTCAGGCAGAATGTTTTTTGCATGTGCTCTCATAGCATTTGTGCACATATCTATCTTAGAATGAACAACTATATAGAAATGGACCATTGATATTTCTGCCTACCGCACTACACTTAAGTTTCTTGAGAGCTGGGATCACTAGCTCAGTGGTGGGCAAACTGTGTTAATAGAGGGACAGATAATAGACATTTTAGGCTTTGTGGACCATGCAAACTCTATCACAACTACTCAGCTCTGTGGTTGTAGCATCAAAGAAGTCATTGGTAATAAATAAAGGAATGAACATGGCTATGTTCCTACTAAAATAGGTTTGTTGGCCTTATATTGCTGACACTTGCTCTAGCATGATGCTAATAAAACAAAGGCTGTCCAGAAAGTATCCAGCCATGTAATATAAAAAATAGAGGCATTTATGGCTGGTTTTTTCTGGACAGTCCTCATATATATATAGTGCAAAATAAATGTTGAGTGAATGAAGGAATAAATGAATCCCTAATGTATTCCTGTGTTTAAATTCTAAATGGATACAACACCTAGTACTCTGCCACTGGAAGGGCCCTATACCATAACATCCTCTTCCATTAACAATTGATTTCTTGTCTTGGAATCCCAGAGAAGTATTTGGTGCACTTTCACTTTTTACTAAGCTTTTCTAATAACTGCTGCCTAAATAACAATTTTCTCCACATACCCTGTTTTTCTATCGCTCTTCTCTGCCTATATGCTGTGAAGTGCCATTGTCTTTCTATTGCCAGCATCCTACACTGCCCGTCATCTGGCAAAATCTGCGTGTCTTCTCTGTGCTAGAGACTGTGAAGCAGATAAATCAGACAGGGATTCTCTCTTCTGCAAGAGTCTATGTGTCAAGAGTAATTGCAATCATGTGCAAAGGGTGGAAAACATATACTGTTGACTTAAATGAGTTATTTTTTCCTGATTAATTATTATGTTTTTCCTCTTATACATCAGAAATGGGGGTCTAGGGTTCATGATAGCTTTAAGAATGCTTTTAAGGACCCAAATTCTTCCTATAGTCTGTTGTATTTTCTTTAAATAAGGTCTTTTTCCTCATGCACAAGATAGCTGCTTAATATTTATGTATGATACCCACTTCCCAGGTAGGAAAATGGGAGAAGACTAGAACACCAGTTTTTTTCCACTTATGTCATGGTCTTTATTTATTGTATGAGCATTTTTTTTTTCTCCTTGGGGGGCTACTTCCCTGGTGGGAATCGAACCCAGGCTGCAGCATTGAGAGTGCCAAACCCTAGCCACTACACCACCAGGGAACCCTCATATGAGCATTTCTAACTGAAATTCTGTTTGAGAAATAGTAGAAGACAGCCAGGATATGGGGTTGAATGGATACTGGGTAATTTTCCTAAAGTGTGTGCCACATTATGCTACTTCTATATACTTTTCTACAAATCTGGATGTTCAATTATACTGTCAAATAGGTCTAAAATCCCTAACTTTAACCAAATAATTTTTTTAAAATTTAAATATATTAAAATTAAATGTAAATTAAATATTAAATTTGGGTTATATTGTCATTATGTAAATTTAATGTTAAATTAGAACTACTTTCTGTGCAAATTATTATTTTGTTTATCGAGCTCTCACTCTCTCAACATCTTCACTATAAGACTACTTGACATTAAAACAATTTCTCCTGTTCTATACAAACATTAGGGAATATTTGTTATAAAATTCTACCTGGAAAAAAATATGTGTTATAATATTTGGTATTTGAAGAGCAATTTATATTTTTAAAGTGCTTTAAAATCACATATCCATTATCTTATTTGAATATTTATAGACCCACTTTTACTTTCATTAAGAATAACAGAGTTTTATCAGAGAACTACAGTAATTGAATGTTATACAAGTAGTTAAGGAGTTGAAATATTTTACATTCACTTTTTTCATAATGAAATCTTCATGCGTTCATATCTAAAAATTCATACCTGAAGAAAATAATTTGGTTGTAATTCCATATTTGATAGACATATTGCATTAGACCTATCATTAAAAAATTGTCTGCTTTGTGGTAATAAGTATTGCTAATTATCAATAGTTCAAAATAATGGAAATACTGTGATGAAATACATGTCATTACTTAATCGTCTATGGAAAAATAACATTGTAAGGAGAAAGTAGAAAAAGCTAAAGTGTAAATAGAAATTTTATTCTCTTTTAGAATAACACCATCTTTTCTATGACATTGTACAAATATTTTAAAATTTCTTCTTTATTGTTTTTATTTTTGTTCCATAGTGATGTATATATAATTTTATGTTTAGAAGGAAATTGTATGAAGAATGATTATAGAAGTGTTAAGTAATATTACTTTACTTTTAGAAGGTTTTCAAGAATACTTTTATTTTCTATAAAAATCTCAAATCACAATTCATAATCTATTAACTAGTAAAAATAAAATTGTTTATTTGAAAGATAGTAAGTTTTCAAAATTATTTCTTAGAGTAGCAAAGATTGAAAAAAAAAGATTGCATTATTTTTTACAGTCTGCTTAAACCCCTAAGCCTACAAATAATATATGCTTATATACGATATATTCAGATTTCCCTTCCTTCGGTGGTAAGATATAAAAAGAAAAAAAATTCTCTTTTTGAAGCTCTCCTTCATTGGTCTTTCTGGTTTAGCTTTTATTTATAGAGTTAACCTATGACATCCCAAAATTAGAGTCTTGCCTAAATAAAAATTTATCTTTACAAATGAGGTCTCAGATTGTTCTTTTAGTTTATTAAAACCAACAGTGATATTAATAAGAAATTAAATGTTTAAGAAAGACCTATAGGACTTGAAATCACTATTTTTTCTCTATTTTTAATCTTAATGTAATTTTACACTTTCTGAAAAATTGCACATATTTGTATATTGCGGTGTTCCCATATTCACTTAATCAGATTCCTCTTACATTAGCATGCAGAAAAACCATACACAATTATTTAAAAAAGAAATTAACATTCAGACAATTCTGTTATCTAAATTGAAGACTTAATAAGGATTTCTCCAGACACATCATCAGTGTTCTTTTGTTGTTGTTGTTTCAGGATCCAGTCTGTGAACCCACATTACACTTAAGTGCTCTCATTAGTCTACTCCATCTGCAACAGTTCCTCAATCTTTCCTTCTTCTCTTTGATGGCCTTGACACTGGAATATCCCAAATTTGTATTTGTCTAACACTTTTATTGAGATATAATTGACATATAACATTATATAAGCTTAAGACATTTATTTGATGCACTGTGGCATTTATTTGATGCACTGTAGCATTTGTGAACACCTCTACCCCAAATACTTATCATTTCCTTTTTATGGTGAAAACATTTAAGATCTACTTTCTTGGAGACTTTGAGGCATCTAACAGTATTATTGACTAAATCCAAATGTTGAGCATTAGATCTTTAGAACTATTCATCTTCTAACAGAGAAAGATTAATATTGTATAATATTGTTTATATGTGGAATCCAGAAAAGCCAAATTTGTAGAAACAGAGAATAAAGTGGTGATGATAGGAGATGGGGGATAGGGGAATTGGAGAGTTGTCTAATGTTTTCTTATGATTAGATTCAGATTATGTATTCTTCAGCAAGTGTCATAGGTGTGATAGGGCTTTCTCATTGCATCATCTCTGGAGGTATATGGTGTTACTATGTCTTATTACCGGTAATGTTAACGTTGATCACTTGGTTATGGTGGTATCTGCCAGATGCTCCACTGTAAAGTTATTATTTCCCCCTTTTGTTAATAATAATACATTGCAGAGATACTTTGAGACTATGCAAATATCCTATGCATATTTACTTTTAACTACTTGTATTAGTATCTATCAGTGAGTCTTGCCTCCATCAATTATTATCAGAGTAATAATGATTATTTTTAATGATTATGTTCTATTTCTTTCATTTCTTCTACATTTATTAATTGAACTTCTTTATAAGGAAGAACTGTTTGTCTTCTCATTTAATTATTCATTCAATAATTTATTTATATCAGTATGAACTGATATATTTATATTTTTTCCTATGGGTTACATTCAAATGCTGTTGTTATTTTGTTGGTTACAGTTTTTTAACATTGGTTATTTGAAGCTTTTTCACAATAATTTCTGTGCCCTTTTGCCTGCTCCTATCCTTTGATAAATATTTGTTGCTATCTGGTATGATGATATTCTCCAGGATATCATATATTTCCTCTGCTCTAGTCTTGCAATGAATGATTTCTACAAAGATCCCAGTTCTCTTTATTTGGGAATGGTATTGAGAAACCAGCTACGTTCTGGGTGTGTCCATCGTTACTAAAGTGTCATGACTTATAGGCCCTCTCAGTGAACAGAACTTGGGAATATAAGTATATATACCAACCAATGTGTACACAAAGGTCTGTAGTGTAGTGTTAGAAAAAGCATCCAAGAGCCCCCAAGGCCAAAGCCTTGAGGTTTGCAGATGTGGTTAGGATTGGCACAAGACTGCAAACAGTCTCAGCATCTAGAACTCAGGTCCCAAGGCAAGTTTTTCCCTAGGGGTATAAAACAAGTTGTTAACAATTAAAAACAGAACTCTCTTACTCCTGCACTTCTCTTGTTCTATTGTTTCTGGATAATTAGAAACTGTGAACTGGAGAAACCTTGGGGAGTTTTTTCCGTCGAGTGTTCCTCTCTGTTTTCTCTCTATTTGTGGAGTTTTGAGTCTCATTCCTCGCATGGACCATCTCCACAAAGGTTTATATTCAATTCTGAATCTATCTACCTGTACATATGTTTTAAAATTATAAGTTCATAGCATTTATTCTAGTCTTCTTTCTTTCTTCATTTTCCTCTAACAATAAAAAAATCTGACTGTCATGATCTAAGATATATTTACTTATTTACTTAACTGAGGTGTATATCTAACAGTTTCAGAATTCTAATCCTTACTTCAATGAGAAACAAATGTTTCTTAAACCACTGTTAATAAAGTATTTTATTAGGTGAGTGTGGTTAATTTACTTTTGGTATTGTGATTTCAAAACAATCAGAAAGCACTCATGAAATGTGTAGAAAAATAAGTTTTTGTTGTTTTTTTTGTTTTGTTTTGCTGTTTTCTCCCCTATACATTATCCAGCAAAAAGAGGACAATGGGCCTCATTTATCTCATTACCTGATTCCTCTGTGCCAGCTGACTTAGCTACAAGTTAGAACTGATGCCCCTAAAGAATTTAAGTGATCTGTCATGCTCACTCCATGGAAAAGTCTGGGCAAATGAGTACATCTTTGGACTCTCAAGCACAATGGAGTATAAATGTACACTTACTATCATTGTTCTATTTGCCTGACTATGCTATATTGAATGACTTCAGTGACTTACCATTACATTATATAAAGGCTATCTTAGAAAGTGTGTGAATAATCTATTCCATTTATACAGATGAAATAAAAATGAAGGAATGGACAATATTAAATTAAAAATACAGTGGATGCATATATTTATGTATTAAACACTAATCAGCTTCTAAAACATAATAGTTGTTGACATTTTTAGGTAGCATATAGATTAGCAAAAATTTCTCATCCTCACAGTGTCCTTATACCACATTTATTTTACCTTGTTGTAATGCAGTAACATGGAAATCTAGTTTTTGGTTATATTTGTATTTGGTTGAAATTGCGGTTCTCTCACAGATAAGTTATATAACAATAAAATGAATGTAGTAGGAGAAAGGCATAGATTCTTAAATATAAGATGAGATGGCAGGAATTAGTAACCAATTATATATAAAAATAATGACTTTGTTTTGTCTAATGATAATATTTTGCCCTATTATTTTAATACTCCAATATGTTTTAAGCACCATTGCCAATTTCATCTCTTAAAACTAATAAAACAATAGAAGATAATTCACTAATCATTCAACTCTAACCAAAAAAAATATTTCCTAAATATCTCAAAAGCTGGAGAGAAAAATGTTAAGAAATTCAGTTTGCTAATTAAGTTTTAGTTGTAATCATGTGTGAAATACAGAAATAATTTCTTTTCTAAACCAGAAAAATTGTAACATAAGGTATAATAACCTAGTATATTTGGTTTTGAAATCCTTGAAAAGCCTATTATTTAGACAGCCAATTTTTCTAGATAGTAAAACATATATTTTATTACTTAAACTTTTAATGTTGTTTATAATTTTGAGTTGAGATCATCCTAAAATATTGAAGACTCTCAGTTAAAACTGGCACCTATGGGAATTGGTAGATGCCAGATAAATGTAAGTAGACTCTCCACTAATCACAGCTCAGGCAACTTGCTCTCTTAAGTAACCGACAAAATTTCAAGAAACCAGCAATTTTTGCTGGTTGCATGGGAGTGACTGTTGCTTGAGTTCCAGTTAACAGAAAGTCTGCTGTAATCTTATCTAAATATCTTACTAATTGAAAGATAGAATATAAAACATAATCTCAACCTTATCCTTCCTAATTTATTTAAAAATGTTTATTATGTAACCACTCTGTGGCAGGCACTTTTCCTGGAAGGAGGATAAAGTTAACTAGGGAGTTTTCCTAGCCCTAAGTATGGAATCGGACGTGTGCTTCTAGGGCGATTCTAAGCAACATCAGTCATCAAGGAACTTGCACAGCTAGAGGGTAGGCTTTTATTGGCTGCATTCAAGCAAGTAGTAAACTCTGAGTTTAGCAAAAGCCATCACATGTGAGGCTATCACCTTAAGCAGAGATGCCAGAGATAACTGTAGACAAAAACTAGGTAGGCACCCCTCGTACCATAATTTGCATTGATATCCTTAGAAGGTAGGTTTGTGACAGAGAGCAGGTAAGCTCAGAAATGGCCAAAACTAAGAGGCAGATAATGGGTATGTTTAAGGGAGGGCTGACACAGGGGAAACAGTCATTTGAGCATGACAAACACAGGATGATAATAAGACAAAAGAAGATACACTTGTGTCTCAGAGTCTGAGGAAAGACGAATGTTTTCAAACTGGCAATATCTAGTTTACAGAGTTTCTATTTGCGTTATTATTATTTCATTAAAAATAACTAAAATATAAGGTGATGGAAAGAGAAGTCACATTAGGTGGTGAACTTATTATACATCAAGTTAACAATGCACTGTAGAATTGTATGCCTGAAACCTATGTAATCCTTGCTAACAGATGTCACCCCAATAAGTCTAACAATAAAAATGAATTAAAAAAAAAGAGACTCTAACCAGTTACAAAAAAAAAATAACTAAAATAATACTTACTAATACTGTATAGTCCCCGCTTCCCATCCAGACACAGTTCTAAAATATTGTAACTTTCACAGCAGTTCTGTAGATAATTAATAACATTCCCCTACTTTATGGAGAAAAAAGATTGAGTAACTTGCAAAAGTCACATGACTAGCAAGTGATTGAACTGGTATTCAAATCCACGTAGTCTGGCCCTAGTCCTTTCTCTTTCCCATTGTGACACTACTTCTTGAATATTTAATTAAAGGTCACCTTTTCTCTTGAGAAGCAGTCTTAAATTATTCTGTTTCCTTTATTAAAAGTGATACAAATGTTAGTTGCATTGTTCGGACATTGTGAAAGATTTGTTCAATAACTGCAATCATTGTTAGGAAAAATTCCCCCAAAAAACTTTTCATGAGCTAAATATAGATACATATTTATGATAGTCTTTTTGCTCTATTTCCTTCTTTCTTTCCTTTTTCCCCTTCCTTCCTTCTTCTGTTCTCCCTCCTTTCTCTGTTTCTTTCTTCCATTTTTTTCTTTCTTCTTCAGATAAGCTTTTACTTTGGTTTTTACCTATCTTTGTGACATTCCACAAATTATATTAATATAGGAAAAAATAAAACGTGTCAGTGATATAGTCATTCATTCATTAAACTTATTACTACTGGATGCCTCCAAAAGGTTACTATGCATGCAGCAGATGTGAAATTCTAAAAGATTTATCAGTGAATTCTCAAAGCCAGAAAAGCAGGAAATTACTTTATTTTGTCTGATAGATGAAACGTGCAGTTTGTTGAGTTCTGGATGGAGACCATATTGGTGATTCTTTCCACAACATTGGCCATATTTCCTACCTTTATCCTGATCTATTTAAAGATCAACTTAAATTTATTTCTCTTCTGAGTTATCTGCATTTTGCTATTCTCCATGTATGTGTATGTGGGTACATGTGTTAGCACTTAAAATCAATGGATTGGATTTCTTCTAAGGATTAGCGTATAGACATTATGTAACTACCTAAATACTAAGTCAGTTTGGAATTTATAATGTTTGAATCATTGAATTACTGATACTTAATTAAGAGACTAAGAATATATTTTCTACTGAGTTCATCATTATTTGCTGCCAAGGTCATGCCTAAATCCTTGTCAATATCACTTTACTAATGATTTAGGCAATTCAGTACAAAAAATTATAATACAATTTTATATAAAAGATCACTCATAAAATGAAATTTCTTTTTCTTTCTCCTTGGTAGTCTACACCAAATATTATCAAAATCTTTCCTTCCAAATTGATTCTTTCCTGCGTAGATCAAGCAAAACATGGAGAAAAAGACCTAATAGAGCTGAGAGAGTTTGATCCACTTCAGCTGTGCTGTGCCTTACTTCATGATTTGGAAAATCAATGGCTTATCAGCTTAGTAGTCACTGATCCATGAGGTAATTGACCTTCTAATAATACCTTCAGCATAAAGCTTCAGAAATGGGCAAAGCTAATCAATAGGGAGTAAAACATTTAGATTTTTTTCAATTTTTGCTATCAAATTAAATAATCATCTTGGTCTATATTTCTGCAGGAAAAATAATATTGTTTTATAGGTATAAAGCTACATTTAATATGTTTTACCATATTCAGGTTATTTTCTTCCGAACAACTGGCTTTATTGTGCTTCAGATTATATTTGTAAAACTTGTGTGTAGGTTTCTATACTAATTCATTAAAAAAGCATCGGCATTTCAGGATGGAGAACTGGGCACTTCATTTTGTTGTTAATATGGTGGGAAATTATCCCCATGGCTTTTATTATGTTGTTTAGAGACATCTTAACTAACTAGATAAGAATTCCTTTTTAAGAAAGAGATGTGGGCTTAAGTAAATACTAACAAATTGAGTATTAACATACAGGAAGAAAGTAAGATTGATGATCTGACGAAACACTAATTAAAAGAAGGAACATTGCCAAGATTTTCTTGTATAATTTAAGGCCACATAATTCAAAGGCAAAATTAATTTACTGTTTCTTATTTGACAACAAAGAAAGAGCTTTATATTGATTATTTATTTTTAAATGTGTGCACACATGATGTGGTAAAACCCTATGATCGGAAACATAGTTGTTTAATCTCAGAAATTTGCATTTAAATTCCAAAATTCCACAGAGACAACAGAACATTTCTTTGAAATGAAATGAGGTTGGACTTATTTCTGCAAGTTTTCCAGCATACACAAACATCAAATATCAATTTCAATATTAATTGAAGGAAATAACTCTAACCATTTGGCAATTTTTACTTTGAGCTGTTGCCAGTTTGCACAGTGCAACATACGCTGAATAGTTTATATACAGATGACTTATTACAAAATTTACTAGTAATAGCTAACACTATTTTTTAAGTTTACTTGCCCAAGTAATAGCAATTTTAAAGTTAAATGTCATTATGTATTATAATGCTGAGTGTACTTTCTAACTTAATTCTGAGAAGCCTCTTTAAACTTATTTCATTTCAAAATTTTGATTTCTAAATAATTTTCTTTTCCTTTGAAGGTTTCATACAATCATTGTTTGAAAATATTTAATTCTTATGTTTGATGAAATGGAGCAAAGTAAAGTTTTGTTCCAAGTGTATCATTAAATGTCTAACATTGAAGTGATACCAAAGTGAATACTCTTCAGAATTATATAGAAAGAGAGACCTCTTTACAATTGAATGCTGAATTTTCAACAATCATCAACTCTGAGATACTGGTTTTATCTGTTATACAGCATGGATGCTTCTTAGAAGATGTAATATCATGGTAAACCTTGAAATTAAAATTTTTTACCCTGGGAATATTGTTCCTAAAAAGAAAATGTAGAACAGACAACGGACTTGGAAACTTAATTTATCTAGTTCTGACAAAAATTAGAACTCAGGCATAAACTTAGGTTCTATTACCTACTGCAATACGAAGTAAGCAGAAGAAAGAGAGGAGTGAAGCAAGGAAGAAGTCAGGAAGAGGATGTATTACTAATTTGCTACCTCTTGCACTGGCAAATGATTATATACTCTGAGGAGACTCTTCTGAAAGGCTACAAATTTCTTGTTCCAAGGAAGGTCATGGTGAGGAAGGGGAGGAAGGAAGAAAGAGCATTCGTCCACCAACTCTCCTGATTTAAGTGGGAGAATGTTTGACCCTACAGGATATTAACATCACTGTTCATTTTGTTTTGTTTTGTTTTTGCCACAGGCAATGTCTTTATTCACACTTGAATTAAAATTTACAATTTAAGATCGATTCATTAACCTGCACATCTATCGAACAGCATGGCACTCACTACCAATACATGTAGCAACAAGATCTGAGTGAACACCTTCAAGTCAGTTATCCACATTGTACTTTATTTTCTTCATGATGCTAATATTTATTTAACTAGTGAAGACACTTATCTATGTTGAAGACTAGTTGTATAATACTTGACTAATAAGATATTTCTTAGCTATTTGACATTTTAAGATTGAAATAAGTTTAGATTTCATAAGAAACAATATTATAGATCACTTGAAATCACTTTGAAATTTAAGAAAATTGTGCCTTTTTAAAACTTAAATTAATTTTCTTTATTTTCTTGAAAAAAGGTACTTTTTATTCAAAATGATACTTATACCTTCATACTGTTAATACATAATTAAACCTTTAGATAAGGAATAGTTATTTATAAAATCTAAAATAAAGTTTAAGGTAATTTTTATTTTTTACAAAGATAATAAAGAGAAATAAATTAAGTAAATATATTTACTTCTTAGTTTTTATTTTGTATGCCAACTAATTATCTATGTAAATTTTCAAAATAACATAGCCATATAATTGACATTATAATAATATTTCTATTTTATTTTGACATACTAAAGAACATAAAATTTTCTGCAATTTCTCAATAGTAATTTTTAAATTCATATTTCTATGTGTATATTTATGTAACTATTATTTATATTTTTATATCATATTTATATTAAAGTTAGAAAAGGACATACTTAGGGATCCTAATTGGACTTCTATCCTCTTCTTCATGAAAACTGGAACTGAAAATACAGAGAGTAATCAAACAAATGAGAGAATTACATGACAGTCTTCTAGTATTTTAAATTATTTCCATGTTCACCAAATTTCTTTAGTCAAGGTCACAATTTCTCAGATCTTATTGATGACCAATTTTATTTTTTCTTAAGAGAAATATCTTCTAGCCATGCAGATTTTTATCCATAATCTTAAAACTCAAATTTAAAAAAAAATGATCAAACACAGTATTGAAGCAACACACTCATTTGGTAAGATAGTTCTCATGCAAAAATTTCCATAAATCAGAAAGGGAATTTAAACATGTTAAAGATCAACATTAGTAAATAATATAGATAATTTTAAATTCTCAAAATAAGCAGATTGGAAAAACCTAAGGTGCCAAATTTAGGTCAAATCTCTATAAGCAGCACAACTAAATGGGTTTTGGGATGTTATTTGATATTACTAGTTCCTTTAGATTTGTGGAGAATCTTAAAGAAAAATCATAACTTCATTCACATATATTTGAACACCCTACTTGTGTAAGCAAACTACAAATGTAAATTTATTTGAATTCTAGGGAAACTACTGCATCTAATAGTCTGTCAAGATTAAATTTCTAAATATTGTTTTAGATTACTTAAAGCCTGGCCATCAATTTGCTCTGTAAGTATTTTTCAAACTTCAGGTCATCACATAACCTTAAAAATATTTCATGTTAATAAGATGTAATAACTCATCAAAACTGATAAAATTGTATTTATTAAATTGTTTTTGATTTTATATACTATCCCCTCAGTTGAGACGTGTTTTAATGTACTTTCCAAACATGCCATAAATTGTCTTTTTGATTAAATATTATGTGAAATAGACTAATTCTCTATGATGACAATGAGAAATGGTCAATCTGTACATTTTATAGAACAATATCCTCTAAATTTAGTTCCTCAAAAAGAATAATGAGGAGTTCCCTTCAGCACAGTAAACACTGTGGCCTGGGTTCGATTCCCAGCCAGGGAACTACCCACATTAAAAAAAAAAAAATTAAAAGAATAATGATTAAAGGAAATGATATTGCTTATTTAATTATCATCTCCAATTTGGTTAAAGTTTTATTTTAAATTAAAGATTTTAAATCCTTAAAGCAAACAAAACAAAACACCCCAAAATTTAAGCTTATGCATGCTGTTGTATTAGCAAATTCCCAAATGTTTAGTTTGCAACATGCTAAAGGAATAAACAAGAATCTCTGATAAAGCCCAAATGAATCACACCATTAGTTTAATTTGACAATACAGCTATTTAAAACTGGAGCAAAAGGGATGCTTTAGTTTGAGTATTAGTTGACAGTTGAGAAAATCATCTTTTCTAAACACAGCCCTATTTTACTGACAGTAATAATATAAGTTTTGTTGACACATTGTCTAAGTTTGAGAATGTGATATAAAAAGGCTATAGACATATTTTTATTAAATGAGTGTAAACAAACTGTATTTCTGGGTCTGTAGAGAGTCTAAAATTAAAAGCATTCAAAATATCTTAAGCAATCTAAATTATAACTCATTTTTAGAAGGTTACAGTGCTTAAGGGGCAGGGAGAATGTACCTGGATTCACAGCTAACTCCAGATTTGCAATATAAGATAGGTTAACAAGGAAACCAATGACATAAGCCCTAGGGTAATGTTACTTGCAGAACAATAGAATACCACATAATGATTCCCTGCAAGTACTCTGCAAGTACACACAAAGTACAGTTAAAAGAAAATGATCATTTGCAATGCTGTTACTTTACACAAAAAATTTTTTCAGCAGATTTGGCACATTTCACATCATAATAGTACATGAAAAACAAAGATGTTCATCACTTAAATGATTTAACTACTCTTCAATTTGATTAAAAAGAGCTTGATAATTTTCTATTAGCACTGTAATTTCTCAAAATCACACCTAAAATATAATCATTGGGCATTTGTCCGTAATTACGAGCTCCACCACAATCACATTTCTCATTAGTTGGGAAATGGGAAATCAAATCAGTATTAGAGTATATGACATTTAATACTTTGCTAGAAATCTGGCTTTTAAAATTTATTTTCAAAACATGATGTCTTCTTAAATATGTGCTTAAATTAATATTTGTATTAATATTATGATGCACCACTTTACACGTTATATATTGCTAAGAGCTGTGTTTAGTTCATTAAAATTTCTATTGAGTACTGAAAGATATAGTACTAGAGTAGTAAATAATGTATGCATATAAAAAAATTTATAAATATCCTATATTGTATCCATGCCATTTCCTTAACAACAGGGGGAAAAATGAACTATTTTACCCTTTTTTTCTCAGTGATTGCTCAATGACTTCGTTTAGCAGTTTCAAGAGTAATGTGTTAACATATTACCAATTTTAAGAATTGTTGCTTGTGTCTTAGACCATATTTTAGTTATAAATATATTTTTTATTCATGGCTTTGCCCAAATTTATTTTTTCAGCAACATTCTGCATGATAATAATGGAAGAATATAATATATTATTATAAGTATGCAACATCATTACCTCATTTAAATAAAATTTAGTAATGTTTGAATAGCATTTATTCTGCTGAAGAATTTATATTAAAGTACTGATTGTAAACAAATTAAACCATGTTATCATTAAAAATGTATTTATAATAGTTCAATGAAAGTGTCTGTAAACAAAACTTTAGAGCATTCTGATGTATTGTTGGTCAATTAGCACAATGAGAACCAAATAAACATGACAATTGAGGATTTATTTATTTGCTGTGATAGTGCAGGCGAGAGGCAAAAAAGAAAGCTGCCAGTTTCCTGGTTTTCTACTTCTCCTCATGGGAATGTACATACCAATGATCAGATGACACACAGTACTGATGGCAGGTGGGGGATGCTTCAGTCAAGGCTCCCCAGTAAAGAGGTCTCTGCAAAATTTCAGCCAAAAAGGAGGCTTCCCATAGGAGGTGCCCAGGGTAGGAAATCAATGTGCAGGTACGTGCACACGGCTTAGGTATGGAGCATATTTGACTACAGCTCCCTCTGGAAAACTACATACATCGACTGTAGTTCGTAATCCATCTGAAATATCTGGCTTAAAAGCACATTGTTTATTTACCATTGCTATTGCTCAGAAAATTTTCACCTTTTAAGTGGCAAATTCATGAGAAGAATCTAGAAACTCACTTATTTAGTGTTCTTTGTGTTTATCATGTGAACATATAACCTAGACTCCTCCAACTTAGATTCCTATTTTATTGAAGTGACTAAGACGGTTCCATTTTTGCCTTCTGTCATTAATGCCAGTTATATACACTGAGAAAGCTCTTCTCAAAAACATTAATAACATAAGTTTAAAATGATTTCTTGGCTGGATAAAAAAATAAAAATATTCAAAAGTCAAAAATCTATTAATATGTGTCAAAAGCTTTGCTAATGGAAATTAAAGAAGACCTAAATATATTATGTTCATGAATTGTCACACTACATATTCTAAAGATGACAACTCTCTTTTCATTAGCATATTACATATAATATGTAATTTTAACATAATCTATTTTTATATTTTACAGTAATTTTTATCAGATTGTAAAGTTTATATAGTCATGAAAAGACACCAGGAATAGTCAAGGACATCTTTAAGAAAAAAAGCAATGCCGCAGGACTTAAATCACCATATAGTAAGACATGTTATAAAGCTATAGTAATTTCTAATGTAGCATTTATTTGTTTATTGCAAAAACTATATTAATATTTCATAAATAATAACATGTAAATTTGATTGGAACAAAACTTTAAAGATATGATATGACTTACTTTCACCTAAGAGTTTATTTATATTGTTCTGAATGAGAAAATGTTTAGTTTGGTGGTATGCTTTACTTGTATTAAATATTGGTCTTGGGACAGTTTTATAAATCTGTATGCGTTTTGATTCATCAGACATTCTCCTTAAAAAATAATCAAATCAAAATCTTCAAAACATTTTAATGAACTAATAAACATGTAGTGAGCAGATAGTTTATCATGAATAAGGAGTGTACATCACAGGGTGTAATGAACTCAGCAAATAAACTATTAATGTAATTCACCAGTTAAGCTGATTTGTGGAAAATACCATGAAGCATCAGTATATGTTCTACAGAGCATTTGGTAAAATTCCAAAGCCATTAACATTAAAAGTAAACAATAATATCAGAATATAAATACAATTTCTTAGCTTACTAAAATGTACTTCTCAGAAACTTAATGTTAGCCCGGAAGCATAAAATTATGTGTACATAATCTGTGTATTAAAATATAAATTGTGTGTTTCTCTCTGAAAAGAAGGTGCTGTATATATGCTGACCTGGAAAAGTCAATGGGAGTTATGAACTGGCACATCAGACTGGCAACATCATCTTTAATTGTGCTTGGTTATTTTATTCATTCTTTCCCTAATTTATTCCCATTAATTCAAGGAATACTTATTGAAAACCTACTTTTTGCAATATATTGCATCAAATATGGGTACAGATAAAAGACAAGTCAGATTTAGAACTTGCTTTCTAATAGCTTTTAAAATTATTTTATCTATATATTTGTGTTTCAGAAGTACATACTTATGTCTACATTATCTGTATTTATATGCATTTTTATCAGGTGAATTATATGATAATTTTAATACTGATACATATGTATGTATGTATGTCTTTGTATGTGTGTGTATATATAGGTAGCTGGGAGAGGCAGTGGGATTAATTTAACTGAATGACATACAAATCTAAAATTAAAATGATCTGTCTAGAATCTTAAAGGTAGGTGTTTATCTTTAAAAATTTCACTGAATAATTACTCTTCTATGTTTATAACCAATAAAGTTCATTAAAGGAATATATGAAAACATGTTATAAAACACAGTGTGTAAACCTTATTTTAATCAATTTTATTTGAAACACTTTGCTTCTAAAGTTGAATAAAGTAATTCAGTATTTACATGACAAGAAAGATAATATATATGTTAAATTTAATGGTACTTCCAGAATGTACAAAGTACAAAATTATTTAAGATCGTGTGCTTATAATTATTACTTTATTAATCTGTCCCTTTGGGTGAATATTTTAACTTAATTTTGACCAAATTAAATGCCAGAAATAATATATTATATTTCAAATGTTACTACCTACTAAAATCATAATGCTGACTTATTGCTGTGATCTCCTATTTAAAGCATGAACAAGAACTATTAAACACTCATTCCAGAACGGAAATTTTTATTATTAACAGATGCATTCTAACTGGGGAGTCTCATGCTGCTATGAAATATGAGTCTTACTTCAAGATGCATTTATTCATTACATGTGTATTGGGCCCAAGAGGTTCAGCTCTGAGCCCAGGCTATATTCTTGGCTCCTGTTGTCATCAGCTCCCTAAGTGTTTCTGCTCCCCATTTCCCCAGTGACCTGCCCATTGTTATATTTCTTCCTGTGTAAACACTGTTTTACTAGTGCAGATGAGCACTCTGTCCTCCTTTCTACTTTACTCTAATAAAATAACCATTTTTCACAAATAGGAGAACATTCATTTTTCCTGCCTCATTTTTCATGTACCAAATCATGGCATTTCAAATTTTAAGTAAACAAAAAGTTTAATTTTTCATAGTGACAGCAACTGCATTTGATGTATGAACCTGAAACGCCAAATGACTTATTCCTGATAATATTTGAGGAAGCCCCTTGTATTTTTAAAACATGTCAAAATGATTTGTTTTGGCATTGCATTATAGCCCTTGTTTATGTAAGTTCTTAATAGGCTGTGTTTCATTATCAAGGGTAGGTCTTTGTTATAAATTAGATCCCATCTGCTAAAATCTCCTCATTAGAGGTTCAAAGTACAGATAATGCCATGTACTGCCTACTTAAATAAATCTCCTATGTTTGTAGGCTCCCAATTGACTTAACTGAAATCTTGGAAGCAGTAGAAACAATGACAAACCTGAAACTTCTATATATATATTTTAACCTTTCAGAATGAACTGCAGTACAAGTATGTCTAGATAATCTTCAAAATGGACAGAACCCGTTTTCTTGTCTGGATACCCTGGGAGAGAAAAATAAGTGTCACAGCAATTGCCTTTTCATTTTTGTTTCAGTCACAGAACTGTAGGGATATGTTTTGAGGAGAAAGTATTTGTAGCTGTCAACATAATCCTGTGCTCGTCCCCAGCCCTATGATGTGTGAATGGACAATGATAAATGAAAAGGGTTGTGAGAAGCAAGTGTTCTCAGATTTGAGGTTTCTACCTTTCAAGAGTAATTTGCTAGGAAACCATGACTTAGAAGGTGCCAAAAAGTACATATTAGATTTTTTTCTCCATGATTATAGTGGAAGTTAGTGATACAGTCTAGTGGTTAAAAGATGAGGATCAAGAGTTAGAATGCACAGTTGTGAAATCCTCCTTTTTAGTCTTGTTTATCATGTGGGACTTGGGGTAGAGAGGAGAGGGCAACCCTTGTGCCCTAATTTCATGTTTGTATTGATGCATAACTAACATAAAATAACAGCACATATTTAAAGTGTGTAATTTTTCACACTGACATTTTTAGACACTTGTGAATCTATCACAATCAAAATAGTGAATATATTCATTACACCTGAAAGTGTCCCTGTGCTGCTTTGTAATTCATCCTCCCTGCCCCTCTCTTCCTCATTCCTGTTGTCCCAGGCAACTGTTGAACTGTTTTTTGTTACTATAAATTAGTTTGTTTTTTCTGAAATTTTGTATAAATGGAATTGACCAGAAATAAAAAGATATACAAAAGATAAAAATATGCATATGGGGAGCATTCTTGCTTCTTTCACTAAATATAATTATTTCAAAATTACTTATAACTTTTTGTGTATTGTTTGTTATTTTTTATTGCTGAGAAGGGTTCTATTGTGTGATGATGCCACAATGTGTTTAATCTGTTCCCATGCTTACAAAACTTTGGGTTGTTTCAACTTTTTAGCTATATTACGGATTAAGATAGTATGACCATTCTTGTACATGTCATTCCAATAACATACTCATTTAAAAAAATGTTGGTTGAATATCCAGGATTAGAGTAGCTAGGTTGTGTAGTGGACTTATGCTTAACAGTTTTTAGAAATTGCTGAATTGTTTTCCAAAGTTTTTTCTACCAGAAAAGTCTGAATTTCAGTTGCTCTACATCCTTGCCAACACTTGTATATTCAGCTTTCATTATAGTCATTCTAATATATGCAATGGTATTCCATCGTGGTATTAATGAGCATTTCCCTAGGGTCTGGTGAAGTGAAACAACTGTATGACTTCTTTTGTGATGTGTCTGTTCTAATCTTTTGCCCATTTCTTTTTAGATTGTTAATGTTCTTATTAGATTTTAACATTATATACTCTAGATGTAAATCCATTATCAAATGCATGCTTATCAAATATTTTTCTTCCAGTTTATGCCTTGGCTTTTTATTAATTTAGCAGAGTCATTTAAAGAATTTTTAGATTTTGAATCATTACAATTATTATTTTTATATGGATCTATGTTTTAGATTCATATTTAAGAAGAATTTTCCTAAATCAAACTTCCATAATAGCATAGATTTAGGTTTACATTTATATCTTTGATTCATTTTGAGTAAATGCTTGTATATGGTGTCAGATCTATTTAAGTTCATTATTGGCATATGGATATTCAATTGTTCTAGTACAATTGACTGAAAGACTATCCATTCTTCACTGAATTACTTTTGCAACTTTCTCACAAGTCATATTCTAACAAATGTCAATTTATGTCATTATGTATGGATTTATTTTCTAAGTCTGTATTCACGTCCATGAATATAATTTGACTCTCTTTATAACAATATAATAATTTAGAATAAACTATATAATAAGTAAACCTTTATAATATAGCTTTATACTAAGTCTTATAGTTAGGTTTTATTAATTCTTCCAGCTCTTATTTTTAAAGTAGTTTTGTCTTTTTTTGGTCTTTTGCATTAATATATGAATTTTTACTCAGGAGACTTGGTATCTTATACATATTGAAACTTCAGACTCATAAACCAGGCATATGTTTCCATATTTTTAGTTCTTTAATTCCTCAGCAATGTTATATAGTTTTCTATGAACAGATCTTATACATCTTTTGTCAGATCTATTCCTATTTTATACTTCTGTTATTATTAAAAATGGTATTGATTTTTTTGAAATAAATTTTTTGATTCTTTTACTAGTATATATATAAATTAAATTTTGTATCCTGAAATGTGCTGAATTCAGTACTGATGGCTATTATGTAGAATCCATTAGATTCTCTACATAGGTAATTATACCATCCATGCATAAAGACAATTTCACTTTTTCCTTTCTAATATTTATTTATTTTATTTTTATTTTTATTTTATTTATTTTTCTTGCTTTTAAATTTTTGCTCTGTCTTTAATCCTAGGATAATGTTAAATTAGTAGTAATGAAAGTGGGTTCTCATGTCTTTTTCCTGATTTTAGAAGGAAAAGCATTCAGTGTTTCACAATTAAGTAGATGACTTTATCAGGTTAACAAAGTATGCTTCTATTCTTAGTTTGCTGAGAATTTTACCAGGAATTATTATTGGATTTTGCCAAATTATTGTTCTGGTTCTGTTAAGATGCTCTTTTAAAAATATTTTTGTTTATTAATATTGTGAATTACATTATTTTTCTAATGATAAACCAACTTTAAAATACAGGAATAAACTCCAGTGGGTCATGATGCTTTACCCTTGTTATATATTGTTTGATTTGAGGTCCTAACATTTGTTTAGGACTTTCGCATCTATGTTTATAAAGCGTATGATTTCTACTAGTAGTTCATTTATTTGCTATTTTCATAATGTGTTTGCACTATTTTAATAGCAGGATAATCTTGGTTTCAAAGAATTCAATTTTATGAAGGAGATTGGGCAGAATTGGTATTATTAATATATTTTTTTAAACTGCTTTTTAGAAATTACTAGTGTATCTTTGAGCCTGTGGTTCTTTTTGTGAGATAGTTTCTAACTACAAATTTAATTTATTTAAATTATATAGTGCTATTCAGGTTTTCTTTATATTGATGAGTGAACTTTAATTGTTTATAGCAGAATAAACATTTTTTCAAGTGCACATGGAACATTTATGAACGTAGAATATATTTCATAGCATATCAATTTAGAGTTACCACTAGAGCAGGACTTAGGAGGAACATTATATCAACAAATGCATTTATTAGAAATAGACTCAGCTTCTACATTAAGAAGCTAGAAAAGTGACCGGAAAATTAAATTTTAAAAAACTGAAGAAAGAAAATATGAAAGGTCAGGGTCAGTATCAGTGAACTAGAAAAGAGAGAAATGACTGAGAAAAAAAAAATCAGTGAATTAAAAGGTCGTACTTTAAGAAAATCAACAGACTGATGAAACTTGAAGCTACTAGTTGGCAAATACTGGCTATGGATCAAATTTGGCCTGTTTTAGTATGGCCTATGTACCATGAAGTTTCAAAAAAGAGTTCTTATAAAATAAAAGGAATTGTCCATTTCATCTAATTTATCAAATGTATTATCCTAAAATTGTTTATAACATTCCCTTATTATCTATTTACTCTGTATCTGTATAGCAATATTAACACTTCTATTCTTGATTTTAAATATTTGTCCTCTCTTACGTATTCCTAATAAATCTGACTCACACAAGGGTCGATGCATGTTCTTCTCTTTAATTGTGGAGAAAAAAACCACCTAACATAAAATCTGCCCTCTTAAAAACTTTTAAATATACAGTATGGTATTATTATATATGTACATTATTGCACTGCAGTTAAGTAGTATTTTTTCATTTATTATAACTAAAAATCTGTGTCCCTTGAATAGCACATCTCCATTTCCTCTACTTTTTGCCCCTGGAAACCGCCATTTCATTTTTGGCTTCCATGCATTTGACAATGCTAGCTACCTCGTGTGAGTGGAATTATGCAGTATTACCATTTCTGTAACTAGTTTGTTTTAACATCAGGAACTAATGAACAAACAAACAAACAAATAAAACCTCATTTAAAAAATGGAAAAAGTACTTGAATAGACATTACTGCAAACAAGATATACAAATGCCCAAAAGGTATAAGAAAAGATGCTGAACGTCACTAATTATCAGGTAAATGAAAGTCAAATTCATAATGAGATCATATAATACCTTATCTCTGTTAAGATGGTTATTATCAAAAAAATAAAAAATAACAAATGCTGGCCAGAATGTGGAGAAATTGAAGTTACTATGGAAAACATAACAGAGATTTCTTTAAAAATTAAAAATAAAATTACCATGTGATTCAGGAATTTCGCATCTGGGTCTTTATCCAAAAGAATTGAGAACAGCATCTTGAGATATTAGCACTTTCATGTTTAATGTAGCTTTGTCCACAATAAATAAGAGGTAGAAACAACCTAAATATTCATTGATGGATAAGTTGTTAAACTGTGGTACATACACATCATAGAATATTATTCGGCCTTTAAAATGAAAGAAATCTTTATTTTTGTTTTATAACAACTCTTTTTTGAAACTTCATGGTACATAGGCCAAACAAAAATAGGCCAAAGGCCAAATTTGGTCCATAGCCAGTATTTGCCAACTGATAGCTTCAGGTTTTATCAGTCTGTTGATTTTCTTAAAGTATGACCTTTTAGTTCACTGATTTTTTTCCTCAGTCATTTCTCTCTTTTCTAGTTCACTGATACTGACCCTGACCTTCCATATTTTCTTTCTTCAGTTTTTTAAAATTTAATTTTCTGGTCACTTTTCTAGCTTCTTAATGTAGAAGCTGAGTTTATTTCTAATAAATGCATTTGTTGATATTATCTTCCTCCTAAGTCCTGCTCTAGTGGTAACTCCCAATTGATATGCTATGAAATATGTTCTATGTTCATAAATGTGTCAAGTGCACTTGAAAGTATGTGTGTTCTGCTATTGTGTAGAATGTTTTATAAATATCAGTTGGGTCAATTTGATTCATAGCAGCACTAAAATTTTCTATATCCTTAGTGACTTTCTGGATACTTTTTGTATCAGTTGGTGAGACAGAGGTTTTGAACTATCTAGGTAGAATTATACAGGGTCCAGTAGAAGTAACACCCTTTTTAAAGTAGTTAAAATATTGTTATGTTACAGAACTACATGCTTATGATTTTGTAATAAAATATTTGGTATGGTCTTACTTCTGCTGGACCCTGTCGATTTGTCTATTACTTCTTTTAATTCTATTAATTTTTGTTTTTTTTGTATTTTGAAAACCCAGTATTATATACATAATTGTATACCCTATGAGAAATTGATCCCTTTGTTTCTATGGCATGACCTACTTTATTTCTTGTAATATTCTTTATAATAAGATATATATTTTCCCCTAAGGATTTTCTATGCAGAGAAATGTAAATTATGTCATTTTTCTTTCCTATGTGAATCCCCAGATGCCTTTTATTTCTTATTCTCACCTTATATTCAAGTTAGAAATTTCAATACTGTGTTGGGAATGAGTGGTAATAGAAGACGTTGTGCCTTATTGCCAAACTTAAGAAATAAAGACTTTCACTGCTAAGTAAGATGTTAGCTGTAAAGCTTTTTTTGAAAATGTTTGTTATCAAATTGGAGAAATTATCTATTCCTAGTGTGTTGAGAGTTTTTATCATAAATGCTATTAAATTTTGTCAAATGATATTTTGTGTCAGTTGATATTAGTTATATCAATCATTTTCTTTTTAGCTTGTTGCTATTGTGGATTACATAGATATTATCAATTAATTGCTGAACGTTCTACCAGTCTTATGTATGTAAAATAAATTTTACTTGTCCTTGATGTAAAATTATGTTTATATATTCTTGAATTTCACTAATATTTTGTTGAGATTTTATATCTCAATTCATGAGAGATTTACCCTGAAGTTTTCTTTTCTTTTACTATTTTTGTCTGGCTTTCTTATTTTTTGAACACTATTTAAGCTTGGTACAGAATTCTACATTGATAGTCATTTTTGTATTTTTTTTACACTTTATTCATTTATTTTGACATCAATATTATTTTATATTGATTTCAGGTGTACAGCATAGTGGTTAAACATTTATATAATTTAAGAAGTGATCCATCTGACCAATCTAGTACCCAACTGGCCCTGTGTATAGTTATTACCATATTATTGACTGTATTCTTCATGCTTTATTTTACATCCCCATGACTATTTTCTAACTATCAATTTGTATTTTTTAATTACTTCACTTTTTTCACCCTGTCCCCAACTCCCTTCCATCTTTCACACCAATAAATCTAGTACCCATCTGACAGCGTATACAGTTATTATAACATTACTGACTGTATTCCTTATGCTATACCCTGCACCCATGACTACTGTATAACTACCAATTTGCACTTAATCCCTTTTCCTTTCTCCTCACCCCTCACTCCCTCCCATCTGGCAATGATCAAAGTGTTCCCCATATCTATGAGTTTGTTATTGTTTTGTTTGTGTGTTTTTTTCTTTAGATTCCATATATAAGCAAAATCATGTTGCATCTGTCATTCTCTGCCCGACATACCCCACTCAGCACAATACCCTCCAGGTCCATTCATGCCACTGCAGATGGTGAGAGCCCATTTCTATTCTTGGTCAAGCAATATTCTATTGTATGTACCACCTACTCTTTATCCATTCATCCATCAGTGAACACCCAGGCTCCTTCCACATATTGGCCATTGTGAGCAATGATACAGTAAGCATATGGATAAACTCATTCCTTCAAAGTTCTCAGAAGTGGGATTACTGGGTCCTTCTTTGTCTCTTGTTATAGCATTTGTTTTAAAGGTAGCTTGTCCCACCTACAGCCCATGGGTGGCATGCAGCCCAAGATGGCTTTGAATGCAGCCCAACACAAATTCATAAAGTTTCTTAAAACATTATGAATTTTTTTTGCAACCTTTTGTTTTTAGCTCATCAGCTATTGTTAGTGTTAGTGTATTTTATGTGTGACTCAAGACAATTTGTCCTCCAGTGCAACCCAGGGAAGCCAAAAGATTGAATTCCCCTGTTTTAAAGTCCATTTTGTCTGGCTACCTCAGCCTTTTTTGTTTGTTTGTTTCCATTTTCATGAAATATCTTTTATCCATTTCTTTAGTTTCGATCTGTGTATGCCTTTCAATCTGAAATGAATCTTTTGTAGGCAACATATGTAAGGGTCTTGTTTTCTTATCCATTCAGCCACACTATCTCTTAATTGGAACATTAAATTTATTTACATTTAAATTAATTATTAATAGATACATAGTAATTGACATTATATGATTCATGTTTTTTATCTTTGATTATTGGTTGGTTTTATTTTTGTTTTAAAGAAGTACTTCTAAAATATTTTGTAATTCTGGTTTGGTGGATATCAACTCCTTTAGCTTTTCGCTGCCTGGGAAGCTCTTTATCTGTCCTTCAATTCTAAATGATAGCTTTGCTGGTTATAGTAATCTTGGTATTAGGTACTTGCTTTTCACCTCTTTGAGTGTTTTGTGCCAATATTTTCTGGCCTGCAAAGTTTCTATTGAGAAATCAGCTGATAGTCTATGTAAGCTCCCTAACTGCTTTTCTCTTGATGTTTTTAAGATTCTTTGTCTTTAAATTTTGGCATTTTAATTATGATGTGTCTTGATGTGGGCCTGTTTTGGTTCATCTTGTTTGAACTCTCTGAACTTCCTGGGCTTGTATTAATATATTTTTCCTTTGCCAGGTCCATCATTCTTTCTTCAAATAGTTTGTCACTTCCTTGCTCTTTTTTCTCCTACTGGTACTCTATGACACAAATGTTGGTATACTTCATGTTGTCCCAGAGTCCCCTTAAACTATCTTCGTTTTTTAAATTCTTCTTCTTCTTCTTCTTTTTTTTTTTTTCTATTTCAATTGAATGTTTTCTGTTACCTTACCTTCTAAGTCATGGATTCAATTCTCTGCTTCATCTAATCTACTGCTGATTCTCTCTAATGTGTTCTTCATTTTATTTCTTATATATTTTTCTATTTCTGGCTGGTATTTTTTCTTTTTTTATGTTTTCGATCTTCATTTTCATGTTTCCTATCTCTTCATTGATGTTCTCCTTGAGATCATTGAGCATGCTTATAACCAGAGTTTGGAACTCTGTGTCTGATAGATTGCTTGTCTCCATTTGGTTTAGTTCTTTGCCTGGAGCTTTATTCTGTTCTTTTATTGAAACATGTTTCTTTATCTCCTAATTTTGGCAGCCTCCCTGTGTTTGTTTTTATGTATTAGGTAAGGTTGCTATGCCTTCCAGTCTTAGTAGAGTGGCCTTATGTGATAAGTGTTCTGTGAGACCCAGTGGCATAGTCTTCCTGGTCACCAAAGCCAAGTGTTCCAGGGATGTCCCTTGTGTTGGTTATGTATGTCCTGTTGTTGTTGAGCCTTGGTTGCTGTTTGCATGTAAATGGGAGGGATTGGACTGTGTAAAGGTTGACCCTACAGATCAGGGTTCACTCTAGCAGGGCTCTGGTGTCTGTCCAGTCTGCCCTTTCAATGTGTCATTCTTGGAGGTGGCCCAGTGTTTCTCTGGCTTTGTCTGAAGCTGGCCACAAGAAGTGCCAGACCTAAGGCCTCCTGACAGAGGACCCACTGCACACCAATTTTAGCCACAGTGTATGCCTGCCTGGGGCCACCTGGTATGAGCCACAGTACAGTTTGCAGATGGCTACCACCCTCACCGGGCTTGAAGGTACCTCAAGAGACCAATCTGGAAACTGAGGCCAGCTGTTGCTAGTGCCAAGCTTAGGGCTGCTCAGCCAGAAGTATGGGGCATGCCAAAGCTAGATGATGTTTGTTTGGGTTTTGAGAACCTTTGAGATATTTTATGAATTTCTTCATACAGGTTGTATGAAAAAGTCAATGGCAATGGCTTAGGTGTGCTTGAAAGTTGGATGAGGTGGAGTCTCAAGGTATCACTGGGGTGGGGCAGAGGAAAGGCCAGTTTGATGGAGACTCAAATATGGCCTCTGCCTGTATCTGCACACAGGGAGAAGGAGGGCTTAACAACAACAAACATAGCTTCCTCCAGTTTCTCTTTCAGGTAGAAAGCTGCTTCTCTAGCTCCTCCCTGAAGCCAGGCAATTTAGTTTTTCCCCATATGTCTCTGGTGTCATATGAACTGCTTCCACAGCACTGGAGCTAAAGGGAAGTGAGCACCTCAGCAAGTTTGTTCTGTTATGTTCAAGTTCTTTCATTCTGCCATATCTAATCTGCTGTTAGTCTATTCAATATATGTTTCACCTCAAACATTGTATTTTTATTTTTAAAAGTTCAGCTTGAATTTTATTTATATGGTCTTTATTTCTACTTAGCTGTGCAAACATGTTTAATACATTTATAATAACTTGTTATGTACTTGTTTTCTAATTCTAACATATGTGCTTATTTCAGATCCACTGCAATTAATTGATTTTTTTCTTCTTGTAATGAGTCATATTTACTTGCTTCATTAGATGTCTGGCAATATTTTATTGACTAAGAGGCATTATAAATTTTACCTTTCTGAGTCCTGTATGTATTTGTATTCTTACAAATTCCTCAACCTTCTTAAGGTACACAGTGAAGTTACTTTGAAGCAGCAAAACTCTTGGATTTTTAATTTTTTTTTAGTTGAGTCAAGGCAGTATTCTTTCTACTACTGAAAAATGCTTCTGAGTAATATTTTGAATTATGAGTTTTCTATTTTTGTTGAAGAATAACATCAAGTATATTTCATCAAATCCATTTGATGGATTTTCCCCAGCCTTAGTGTGTTCATACGCATGAACTGATTAAAACACTACTAGATTAGTTTTGCAAATTTTCAGGGATTAGTATTTGACATCTTTGGGAGTCATTATTCCACCTACTATTCACAGTTATTGCAATGAAATTGCTGCAAAACAAAACCAAAATTTCAGTTACTGTGTTTCAGTTAATTCCATTTGGGTTTGATGGGATTAGGCTGACACTGAATTTATTGCCGCCATATATATGCTCTGTTTATCTACATAACAAATAATGAGGGCCCTGAGGCCAGGTCTCTTTCCCCACACAGTTATAAAACACAATGCTTGATTCATAACCAGGAAGAATACTCATCTGAAGAACTTGAACTGAAAAGAAAAGACTATAGCAATATCATTTTGGTGTCTCCAATGAAATACCCAGCTGTTCAAACAATTATTATTCATTAAACTCACCAGTTTCTGTATACTACATATGCACATTGCTTCTAATATTTTAGAATTTTACTTTAAAATATAAATAGATACATGTAGCAAATTTATCACTCTGGGGTGGGATGTTGATAGCAGGGAATGTTGTGCATGTATGAGGACAGGGAACGCAAGGAAACTCTACATTCTATTTGATTTTGCTATGACTCTAAAACTATTCTTAAAAAAGTGTATTAATTAAAAAATAAATAGGCTTGAAGAATCTTTAGTTATTTAATAAAGGCAATGCAAAAGAGACATTAAAAAAGAAATCAGATGAAATAAAGATAATTGAATATCTTCATAGAGATAAAAACATTCTGTATTCATGAAAGTATAAAAAAAGTATGTTATTTTTAATAAGAACAAACCAGAACAAAATAAGAAGTTCATGAAATTTTAAAATAATACAGTTGAGTTGGATAAAAATCAATCAAAATTTAGAAAATAAAATGAAACAAAGCAGAAAATAAATATAAACATAATTTATAAAATTCAGTACACAAGACACTATTTCAAGAATGAGAGACTAAGGGGGGAAATATCTAACAGAGAAACTAGTAAAAAACTATGTAACCCAATAAAGAAAAGTATTTTTTATATTAAAAAGACCTATCAAATGCCTAACAAAACAAATAGAAGAAGGAAAAATGTCTTAATGGAATTATTGAATGAAATCCCATGTACAGAGATATTAGCAAAGAATGTCTCAAAATTCATTGAAAGAGGGGGAAGAATAGTCTTAGATAACAAATCTAAGTCTTTTTAAAGATCTATATGTTTCTTTCTGTAAGGGTGCTTTGTCCCCTGAACTTAGATTAGAACATATTCTTAGAAAAATATAATATACAGAGGGTGCCAAAAAATGTATACACATTTTAAGAAAGGAAATAAATGTACTAAAATTATTATACTCAAGATAGAGGTATGATAATTAAGTTTGCAAACTTGACACTGTGTGCTTATGTTGGCAGCACTGTACAGACAACTCAGTAAGGTTTCATAACCTTGGTGTATCTGAGTTTCACAGCTGTGTTTGTGTCGATGTGCAGTGGTGTCTTGCTGAGTGGCATCCATTATTGTTGATACATGTTTTGTATGCCATCATAAGAATGTTGGAACTTAAATTAGTGCAACAAACAAGCATTAAATTTCATGTTAAACATGGCAAGAGTGGAAATAAAATAAGGGACATGGGGATAATGCCATGAAAAAGGTGGCAGTGTACAAATGAATTAAACATTTTTCTGAGGGGAGACAAAGTGTCACTGATGAAGAGAGGTCAGGGCAGCCAGTAATGAGTAGAACTGACAAAAACACTGCAAAAACTTGCCAAAATGTGCATCAAAATCATTAGCTCACTGTGAGAAGCAAAGCAGACCATGTGAACATCAACAGAGAAACAAGAAAATCTTAACTGAAAATCTTGGCATGAGAAAGGTGTGTGCAGAAATGGTTCCAAAGGAGCTCACTGATAAAACAAAGGAGAGTCAAAGTTTGTCAAGAACTTTTGGAGAGAAAAGATGATGTTTTAGGCTATGTTACCACTGGTGATGAAACATGGGTGTACCAATACAACCCTGAAACAAAGCATCAAAGTTTAAAAAGGGAAGTCAGCCAATTCTCCACAACCAAAAGTTCCATCAGTCCAAATCAAGAGTGAAAACACTGTTAATCTTTTTTTTTAATATCAGAGGGATTGGTAATTATGAATTTGTATCAACTGAACAAACAGTCAACCAAGTTTACTATTTGGAAGTGCTGACAAGGCTGCATGAAAAAGTTAGACAAAAACGACCTGAACTCTTTGCCAACAACTCATGGCTCTTGCATCATGACAATGCACCAGCTCACAGGGCACTGACTGTGAGGGAGTTTTTAGCCAGTACACAAATAACTGCATTGGAACATCCTCCTTACTCACCTGATCTGGCCCCCAGTGATATTTTTCTTTGCCCAAAGATAAAAGAAATATTGAAAGGAAAACATTTTGATGACATGCCAGGACACCAGGGTCATATAATGACAGCTCTGATGACCATTCCACAAAAAGAGTTTTCCTTTAAATTACTTTGAAAGGTGGACCATGTACTGGCATTGGTGCATAGCTTCCCAAGGGGAATGTTTAAAAGTTGATTGTAATGATATTCAGCAATGAGGTATGTAGCACTTTTTCTAGAATGAGTTCACAAACTTAATTGTCAGACCTCGACCAATAACAAAAGGCAAGAAGTCATATTTGACTTCTGCAATTATGAGGTGCTCAAAATGGTTATCATCAGCATCCAGACACTTCTGATTATGGTGAACTACTTCTTCAACAATGTTGGCCAAAATGTCTACTTTTATTACTGTGCCTGCCATGTCAATTTCTTCCTGAAGTACTGCCAATATAGCTAGTTTTCTAGGGTACATCTTTGAAGGTCCCTCATAGGTATAAGTAAAGGTGTATTAAGTCAGGAGAATACTCAACAATGTTCTTGAATTTCAGATACCACTTTAAAATGGTCTTGCACTCCTCAAATAACAACCATGCTCTGCAAAATTTTTCACTGTTCTGCCGCTTACATAGTGACACTAGTACTCATTTGATTAATGCCATCTTTTGAGCAAACATCATACTACATGTTGCTACTGTAATTCAATTCGACTTTGAAGAGTAATACATATATAACATCTCTTAAATTATGTATGCATTTTTTGACACCCCGGGTAACATTCAGACTCCAAATGACAAGGCAACAAACAACCATCCTCTAATAAAGAAGTACTCTGTGAGGATTGAAATTTATTGATCTTTACATAAGACAAAGGCAGAATTAATCTACCTGAGAAGGTGTGAGGCAGGGAGAAATCATCATAGAAGAGAAGGACTTCCATTGTCATTTGAATCAGTGTATAGCAATGTGGAGAAAACCACCAAAGACTGTGACACTGATGGTAATACATGGAACTCCGTCTTTAGTGAAGTACCACAATATCTCAAGCAAGTGTTCTCTCAAAACTCTTCTTTCCTATTGAATGAATGCTTGTAAACTAAAAAAAGGATGCATGTTATACTTGCCAGAAAAATAATCACTTTTTCTCAATATAATGAAGAAAATTGCATACATACTGTGTTGACCTGATTGGTACCTAGAAATCTCTTCTCTAGATTCTTTTCTGTAGAGATACAAGAATAGCCCTTAATTTTTCAGACAGAATATCAATGGGGATTTCTTTCCCCTTTTTGCTTCTCACATACCTATGTGAAGGAGCCAAATAGGCAATAGGAATGATACATTACAAAAGAAGAAATCCCCTCGATTTTTATGAGATCTCCAAATTTAGAATATGTTCATTGGAAAGGAAATAGATTAAAGCCAACACTCTCAACTATAGTGAAAGGAATATTTTTAGAGTTCATTTCTTTAAAACTTTCCATTGTACAATATTTTATTTTTATATACTTTTTATTACTAAATTTATTGGGATGACATTGGTAAGTAAAATTATATAGGTTTTAAGTGTACAATTCCATATTACATCATTTATGTGTTGCATTGTGTGCTCACCACCCAGAGTCAGTTCCTTTTCCATCACCGTATATTTGACCCGCTTTACCCTCTTCTACTCCCCACCTCCCCTTACACCCTGGTAACCACTAAACTGTTGTCGGTATCTATGAGTTTTTGTTTCTTTGTTCATTTGCCTTGATTGTTCGTTGCTTTTCATTTTATATCCCACATACACTCATACATGAGTGAAGTCCTATGGTCCTTGACTTTTTCTGTCTGACTTATTTCACTTAGTATTATAATCTCAAGATTATAATAAACACAAGTTATAAACACAAGATTATGTGTTGTTACAGATGGTAGTATTTCATCTTTTCTTATGGTTGAGTAATAATTTATTGTGTATATTTGCCATATCATCTTTATCCAATCAGCTATCAAAGTGTTCAAAGTGTCCAATATTTTAAATAGCAGACATCAACACCTTTTTAAAATTTCTCTGGTGTGGAGAATAAGCATAATGGGGTAATTATTAGATATTTTATTCATTCATTCACAATCTTAATCATTTTCTTTGAGGTACCAGTTACTGTCTAGAATCTGGAGTCTATGCTTTATTTCATTATCAAAATGTCAAAATGGACTAAAATCTCTAAAAAGACTATTGCACTTCCTTTTTAAAACCAAAGTTTACTGATCATTTGCTTTTTAAGAAAATGAAGGTCAAATAGTTTGAGGTTTCAGTAGGCCTCTTATACACCACAAGAAAAGTAACGTTAATGAAGGCTTTAAATGAACGTCTCAGATCATTAATATTGTATTTTTGGTTTGCCTTAGAAGGTGAGGTACTGTTTTTGGTAATTTTCATCACCACGTGTTTGAATCCCCCGCCCTCTTTCTGCATCCCTCTCCCCACTCATGAAGTGCCTTTAAAAATAATTTTTTAATTGCTAAGAAGAGAATAAAAAAGTGAAATGTACTAATGTCAAAAGCTGTAATAATACTACTTTTACTAGTTTGCTTTCTTATAAAAACTAGTTTAAAAAAGAATTGAATATGTTGGACTCCTAGTTAATGCACATGCATGAGCAGATCTCTTAGAAATCTAGCATAGATTCTTTAAGGCATCATAAAATTTAGTGGGCAATACACATTTAGAATCTAAGATCATAATTTTATTTTAAAATAAACTGTAGGCAAAGATTTAATTTTTCCCTCCCAGAATTTAAAAAAGAAAATTAGTGAATGAAGGAAAAGAGTAAGAAAATAAAATGAATTTAATTGACTGACAAAAAAGCATCTCTTAGTCTATTATAAATAAGAAACTGGAATTTATAGTCAGTGCTGAATCAAGGACTCAGAAATAGCATTCTGTTTCACTGAGTGAAGAACATTTGTTTACTATAATATAATCATTGTATTCTCTTGAAGGAAGGAACAGGAGATGTAATGGAACAAAGCTTCTTAGTAATTTAATTTCCATTTCAGCTATTAGATTTGCTATTTTCTCAACATCTCTCACTCTCTGTTATGTAAAAAAGTTGTCTTCAGCACACTCTGAAACAATAGTGGGTACTGACACAATAATGTAAGTGATATAAATGAACACAGAAGAAAGGCTCTTGTGTAGTGACATATGCAAGTTCTGATTTTATATAATCCTAAAGTAATGCACACATTGTAAACTATATTTATTTTCTCTTATTCTTAAGAAAAGTCTTTTTAAAATAAAAGTTTTTGTACTTTTTAATTAAGAATTGATGACAAAACTGTACAGAAAACACATTTAATTTATATACATTATCTGACATTATTAGCTTTCTCTATAGAGTTAGGAATGACATCTTAAAAAATTTTTAGTAAAGAATTAAATATACATAATTTTACTTTATAAATGACTAACAAAATATGTAACATTCCAACTATAACACTTGAAATATATTTTACTTCCACCAAGTTTATGAAGGAGTAACATAATTTCAAATGGAGAAGGTATATTACCAAACATATACCTTGTTTAATCTCACTTACCTAATAATATGAACTGAATTCTAGCAATTTGTATCGTATATCAAATGGCTATTAGCCTGTTAATTCACTTATTTAATAATCATTAAAAAAATTCTGTTTACTAGACCAACACTGGAAAATATTGTCTCTTATTTTCAGAATCTATCATCCATCGGGAAAGACAGAAAACTTTTATTTCTAGTTGACAATCACTATGGCAATTCTAGTCATGTATTTATAAGAAAGAGGGACATGTGAGAATAAACTCTTAACAATCTGCATGTCTTTTGGGCTGTCCCCTAATATCAAAGGGATTACTTTAATCAATTTAACTGCTAATTTTGTCATCTAAACTGGAGTATCAGCAAAAAGAGTAGGAGAAAAGTAAAATTTTGTTCTATTATTAAAATTAATTCTAGAAACTACTGTATAAATCAAAACTTCATTGCCATTGGATAATTTTATATTTGTTGAATGGTATTATGAGGTCCTTATTAAAATTATGTTATTTGATTTCTTAATCTAGAGTATTTCTAATTCTGGACTTATACTCAAGTTGAATTGAACAACAGTAAATTATAATCTTTTTAAACTTTCAATTGTTTAAAAATATTAAAATTGCAGAAAATGTTCTCTTTTTTCTTCACTTATTTTTAAAATTATATTTATGTTTTTCCTTCTTATATGCTTTCCTCTTCTTCTCTCCATTCTTTTCCCTTCAGAGAAGCAAAATATACAAGAAAAAGATACACAAATTGTTGAAAAATTGGATTGTAAATTCACTAGGGAATCAACCGGTGACCTAAAATTGCCATGATGGATGTCATTTTTTCCCCCATTAATAAATACTTGCTTTTCTATACTGCTAGAATCCAATGATTTTTTTCATTGGTATTTCACAAAATGACAAAAATATATATACTTAAAACTAGATTATTAGAAAGTAATGAAAGTTATTTATTTTATAGATGAGAAATGAGAGGCTCCAAAAGTCTCAAACTGAGTCCCAGTATTTCAAAGGTTTACCTCTAAATATCAAGTTTCTTATTAAAGAGGATATAGGAAACGAGGAATCAAGTGGAAGATAAGTCTATGAGTGTAATAAGCCATTAGAATAACCAAATTCTGCTAACTAAACGTTTATTTAGACATTTGAGTTTTTGTGCATAGATACAGCTACATATAAAAAATCCAAATAGCTAAATAATTAAAATCACGTTTTAAACCATTTGGAATTATGGGGGAGCACAAAACTTTACCCTCAAGGTACTGTCAACTGGTCTAATAATCAAATAGACATGAGACAAATTAACAAGAGAAAATAACCAAATTTAATATATGCATATGTATAGGAACCCTGCATACATGAGAGAATCAGGGACAAAGGGAAATTGAAGTGTATAAGGCATTTTGAGCTAGTTATGAGGTCATGTACCTTGGAGCTTCAAAAGATAATTACAGGAAGAGAACATGCTTAGAAATTATACGTTTGTCCTGCCACATAGGTAAGTAAAAAGTAATTTCTGGTGATGACTCTTATCGTGGGTGAGCCTCCTAATTTAAATTCTTCTCAATGTTTAAGGTCAGAGCAGAAGATTTTCTTGAGCCCACGGGGTCTCTGTTGCCTTTAACTTAAAATAATTCCCATTCCACTGAGGCACATCTTGGGGGAGCTCATTTTCAACTCCCACATAACTGTAGAAGCAAAATATTCATATGATCAGGTAAATTTTGTTTCTCTTAAAGCTGCAAGTGGTTCTCTTTTAATAATCACATATATTATAATATAGACTGGGATGAAGAGATATTCTGAACTCGATCAACTTTATATTTTAGACAATTCAGAAATCTCATCCAAAAGCTAATCTTTTTTCTCCATACCTTCCTTCTAGAGCAGTGTTTGTGGTGGCTGCTTTTCTGTTTCAAACAAACAAAGGAACCAAAAAACGAAATTAGAAGCATTTACTTATTTCTATTTTCCGTAGTCGTTTCTTGTTTGTTTGTTTTTTACTTTTAGGTAGGTTACTTTGATTTCAACTAGTTTCTTTGCAACTCTCTTTCTCATAAGGAAGTTTTTTACTATCCTTCAATTTGGGTGTTTTTCGAAGACTGAAAGTGAGATAAGTGACTGAGACAGGAGCTTAAGAGAAATTTGCCAGAATGGGCTTCAGGGCGACTTACTGAAGACATAACTGAAACCTTCTCCATTACCAAATCTTATTGTTACCGTAGAGCGCCCAAAAGCAAGTAATATCTTTACATAGTTACTAACCAGCCTTTAAATATTAGTTGAGAAAATACATGTGATGTGTCACCTCGGAACGACTCTAATGGAACTTGAAGAAGCACGCAAACAGTATCCCTGCATCTCATGGCAGGTTGGCTAGTATGACCTCAAGCCAGTGGAAGTCTCTACTTTAACTCCCACTAATACCAGTTTTTATAACCTCAACTTTGCAGGCTGAAGAGATGATATGATTAAAAATAACAACAAATTTATCCCTTTTTTAAAGAAATTTTCTCCCTCTTCTGGTTTGAATGTATTGTATTTTGAAAAGTGGAAATTTTGATGGCTTCTGTAGAATAACAGCAATCAAAATGCAGACAAAGAAGGTATTTATTTTGTTTTTTTTTTTTTAGTTATAAAAATATATCTTTACATGCAAGGACAAATCCAGGTTTTGGTTTCTGAAAGTCATATACTTTGGCAACCCTCTTTTAGAAAAAAGACAAAAATTGAGTATATAATTGCATATACAGAATATTTATTTAGAATAGGAAACGGGGGGGCTTAGACAAGGTTTATTAAAGGAAGAGGCCATAAAGTTTAATCTTCATGAACTTCCTACTAAATCCACTTTTATTTAGCTGATTACTTTGTCTCTTGGCAAAAAGTCAATAAATAGTGTGTATAATTTACCATATTGTTTTACAGTTCTTAACCCTTTAATGGAAGTGTTTTTTTAAAAATATTAAAGTTATTAGTATTTTCAAACTAATTTATTTTATAATGCCCTGTGAGATTCCAGAGAGCCTAACTAGCTTTATTAACTCTCACAAGGTTTCCACTATATAAAATACTTAAAGTAGCAATTAATTTGAACAAAAAAGAACAAGTACTAATGAATTTATTTTGTCAGATATTTTGTCAGGAAAGTATACACAGTTATGGTAATGATTTTTAGCATATATATTTTCTTTTCATTTTTAGAATGAGTAGAAACTTAAAAATTATTTTTCTCCTTAGGTATATTTTGGCTCATCTCACAGTTTTTAGCTGAGCAAAAACTGACAATATTAATTTAGCTGCTCAACTCTGAAAATATTAATATTATCAAGAATTTTCCTCTGAGTGCTGAAACATATATTCACCAAATCTGGATCAGAATTATTGATTTTTTGAGATTTGAGTTGCAGAGAAATAGATCATGCAGTTGGGGCTCTATAATAAAAATTGTCTGTATTACTATTACACAAATCCAAAATTTCCCTATTCCAAAGGCAAAGGAATTAGCCTCTGTTGGAAATGTAAATCCTGTGTTTTAAAGCTGTAGGCTTTTTTTTTTTTAAATTACAGGCTATTTTTTCTTTTTTGACCATTCTCACCTCCCCAAGAGTGAATTATAAAATAGTTCACATCACTTTAAAGCTATCAAAATACTGTAATATTATCACATGTATTTTAGGAATTAAAAATAGTTTGAAGATAGTTTTTAGATGTTTGTATGACAGGAGTTTTATTTCTTAAAATGTACCAAAATAATTACCAGTATCATAATCACTGGATTGCTTGTTAAACTGGTGATGTCAAGATCTGCTTCCAACCCAGTAAACCCGAATCTTTGAGAATGGGTCCCATAACTATGTTTTCTAAACAAGATATCCAGGGAATTCTTTTATACACAAAAGTTTATGAACCACAATAAAAACAATCATATTGTTGCATTTTATTAGTAAACATTTAAAATAATTACTGAACTATTTCTTACATTTGACTACAAATACTGAAATGTAAAAGTAACCTTAATTTAAAAGATATTTACCAAAGTATTAAAGATATTGGCCAAGCCCCATTCTTAATTTTAATTTTAATTTTTGCCAAGCCCCTATCTTTATATTCTTATGTATAATCCTTAGATAATTTTAAAGTTATCACTTATGAATTTGGATATAGGAACAAGCAATCAATTAAACTTTTTTTCAGGAAGTATGATGTACTTATTTAATATTATTAATGACTCAAAAGTCATAAAGATTTCATAATTCCTAGTAGGAAGTATGATTAAATTGATATAATTACCATAAGGAAGTTAGTATCATGATTTCTGGATAAAGCATGGTAAGACATGACATTTGACAAAATCTGCCATGTTTTGATAACATAAATTTAACTATGTAATTAGGGGAAAAGTTAAGTTTTGAGTTAGTTTATATGAACCATTACTTTATTTGCCCAATGATAAACCACAAAGGTATGTGTCAGAATAACATTTTGAAACTCTCAAGGCACATTCAAAGCTATCTGCAAACAATGTATGATTCACAGAATTCAAGCAGAAATATATTTCCTTACCCATCCACATATTATTAACCTAACCATCTTTTCTGTTTCTAATTTCTCTGTTGGCACTATTAGAGTAAATGTAGATCAGAAATAGAAGTTACCTAAGGGTTATTCCATCACAAATACACATAGATCTAACACATGGAGAAATCAGTAACCTCCAGGTGGGTGGGTCTGTGGTTCATATCCCAAGAGTGAAAAGAAGACTTGAATACTTTCTGACAGTTTTAGCCCAGTATATTCTGTCCTATTCCAGACCTTGGGCACCCTTCCATGGCCAGAGTGACTGCTTCTAGAAAGTAATTTTGGGTTGAATTAGAGCTTTCTGAGACATACAAAACACACCTTACAGTAGGCAAATTGAATTTCTTTGGTTCAGTGACTTGCTGTGCCACAGCACCTCTCAAGAAGATTTTCACATTATTGAGAGTGGGTAGATTTCCTTGTAAAATAGCCACAGGCAGCAAACATACTACACAGCCGAGTCTGCCTTTTATCTTAGAAATATTTCTCTTTCTTTGAAACTCAAACAAATTTAAATGAAGCATATGAAGAGATGACATAAACTATTGTCTCTGTCTTTGAAGAGTGTATGTTTTAAGTGGTTACTAATTTATGTCAAGGTCTCAAAGGAAAAGATTAGCGCAGTACCTGGTACTGGGAACATTCAAAGTATGGAGTAAAATAAAAGGAATATTTACTTATCTTAACATATGACTATAAGTGAAGAATGGAAATATTTGCAATGACTTGATTAGGAATACTATGTGCTACCAGCTGTTTATCCTAACAGTTTGAAAAAAAAAGTCTCTTTTTGAAAATTTTCCTTTTGGAACATTTCTAAAAAGTATGGATTGATTTAGTTTATTACAAAGATACTACTTTCCTAATACTTTTGTTCAAATGAAGCCATAAATTTCTACTGAATGCTCAACATGTACAGGTAGATATAAATAGGGTGTACTTTGGTGGGGTTATTATCAGAGGAATCACCCACACTTAAAAGAAGTAACTTCTCACTTTCCAATTTTCATAGTTTACTTAAGAATATTAGTATGGTTAAAATAATTCATCATGCAGAGAACAATATTTTTTAAAAAAACAACTCAATCTTTTTTATTCATTTTTTATTTTTGTTGATACTGTCTTCATTTCTAAAACACTCTGTCTTGTCAGTGATTTTATAGTCACATTACCCCAGGAAAAATATGCCTATATACTTTTCTACATGGCATGAAATGCCACAGTCTAATTTATACTGCTTTCTCCTACATACAATGTCATTTTATACTTCTCGGGCAAAATTGCTTGCCAGGAAAAAGAAAATGTCAGGGTCATTAGGCAATGAGAAGCATTCCTTCTGACATAGGGGAAAGAATTGCGTTTAACCAGAAAATGCAGAGTTCTCTGTGGTGATTCTTTGCTCAGAGGTCCCTTGGGCTTAGAGCCCTAGGAACAGATGTGATCTCAGGTCTGGTGTAAAGAGAACAGAGCCATGGGCGGAAACACCTCCTACCATTAGTGAGGGAGCTTCTGCCAGGAGCAGCTTTCTCACCAGGAGGACCCTAGAATCATTGCCAAATTAGAATGTGCCTGGTGGCAAGTCACTGGGCATAAAATCTCTAGTGATTTGGTGCTTGTTCACTGAACAAACCAGAAAGCATATGTGAAGAATTCAGGGAAGGGCTTCTGTGTACATGCCACAACCACTGAGGGGATGGGGGAATATCTGTTGGCTTCCTTTCTCAGGGTCTGCTATATTATTAGAAACCTCTGGCAAAACTAGGCTATCTAGAATCTGTGGGTTGGGAAGGTGGACACATGCTTTTTTTTAAATTTTGTTTGTTTCAAATAGTTTTGTTTGATTTTGTTTTGCAGGGCGGGACAAGAACAAAACTGTATGTTTTCTATTTTTCTTTTTCTTTTAAATGGATAAATAAGACCTTAAGAAGATATTTGAAAACAGACCATAATAATGTTTAATATGTCTAGCAAGATAAAAAAGGATTCTATAAGTAAAAGCATTAAATAACATAAGATTTATTATAGATATGTTTTAACCCTCACTTCAAAGAAAAAGTACCACACCATTCAGGGGTTTTCCCTACATAAAGCACTTTGATGTACTGCAACATTAAAAGTGACACAAAGAATTTGAAAGTGATAAATGTATTGATAGATGATACTACATCATACTATGAATACACTTTAGTTACCTGGCTTATTAGCATCTTCGATGATACTGTGCCAGGAAGAACGGCTTGAACATTTTATTTCATTTCATTTTGTTTCAGCAGCTTTGTGGGCCCATGCATTGGCCAATTTAACAGCGAAAGCTACATTTTTATTGTTGTTGTTTTTTTTAATATTGATCAGTTATTTAGAACATCCCTGCTGAGAAATATCATCATAGTAGCATTATTTTAATGGGGTGGTGCAAAGATACTCCGGAGAATGCATTACGATGATGGCCTATGGAAAGCTGTTTTGCTCTTTATTATGTTAAGGGGTTAAGAGGACAGTTGATGAGGTAATGAGACCTGAAACATTTCCAATACTTCTCAGAGAAAATGGAATAAAATTAAGTTGGATCAGAAGAATTACTCAAGAGTTACTATGTTCAAAATACTGGTCTCTATGACTCTTGAAAGCCTAGAAGTGACTCCATGTTCTGCCTTATTAACAAAATTATGTGAAAGATCTCTCAGGGTAGTAATGATGCATTGACTAAATGAGAAGTTCAGTCCTGTTTTCAGAAAGGGAGTTACTAAATGAAATATTGGAGGACATCAAGTTCAGAAGTTCACACAAAGAAAACTTTTATCAGAACTAGTTTGAAGAAAGGCAGCACATACAGAAAAATTTTAAAATTAGCTAAGTGTTACTAATCTAATCACATGTCTTCGGTTTAGAGTGGAGAATCTTATTTTAATATTCCTTAGTTAGGATGTATTCCTCTGTATATAACTAAGACAATGCAACCCTGATGATATAAATGAAACCTATTCCCTGAAATGTTTTCCCTAAATGCAACCCACTTCAAGTAATAAAAGAAAAGAATGAGATACAAAGTGTTTTCTGAAATAATTTTGCAAGACTAAATGCAAGAGAGCTTCTTTATAATCATGTCTCAATTTACATTTTCAACAGAGTTTCCCAGAATTCCTCCTTCTATCTCCTACTCTTTAATAACATACGGTATTTTGCTCCTGAACCACACTTTAAACTCTTGACTTGGTGCCTTTCCTCTATCCAAGAGGAGAGTTCCTTTTCCTTATTTTCACTTCCCCAAAGCATTCTCTGCTTTCAAATTCTGGTACTCTTTTTTTTTTTCTTTCTTTCCCTTAAAGCATTCCCTAATCCTCCCAGCTGGAAGTAATTGGCAAAGGGCACAGTCTGTGCTATAATAGCAATTTGTAAAGATCTCAAAATACTTAGCGCATTCTGTTTTGTATTATAGATAGGTTTGTACCTCTCCTCAATTATACTAGGCTCTGATCACATTATATCACTCATATAAACACAGTATCTTAAACTTCATGGGTGATTAATATAAAGGTTAATGATATATTGAAAATTTATATAAAACATCATTGCTCCACATTAGTTATATATATTTAAGAAAATTTTCTTCAAAAACTCAGAAAATTTAGAGAAGCTTTAATTAATGGCTGAAGCATATGTGGAAACTGACTTAAATTGCAAAGCTTTTTCCTCAAATATCTATGTAGTCAGATGAATAAAAGTATGTACATATCAAGTATATTACTAAACAGTGCAGTTCTTTTTTGGTAGAATGCACCTCCTTCACTGATATAAGAAAAATATTGTTGTATCAAATTAATCATAGATATTAACATTGAATTTTTATCACACTTCCTGGAAATAAAGTGAAAAGTAAAAATGAGATGGAGAAAAACGACCACTAATCCAAAATCTGACTGGATTATCAAATCTGGGACTCATTAATGACTTCTTAGCCTAGTTGAGAGCCAAATTTGGATACTGACTGGAATTAGAGATCATAGGTATAATGTACATAAAGGTGAGCGAGAAGGCTATTTCTTTATGACTTACAGAAGGTGATACGATGCCTCTTGATTGTCAAAGCCTATGTTGTAACTATAATTACATCTTTTTGTAATTTGTTTGATTTATAGATTACTTTGTAATATAACATTCATATCTGTGTGGAATTTCATTGTATTAATTCTTCATCAATTATTACAAAGCCATAGATACTGGACTTTAGCATGTGCAGGAATATCCTTCAGGTAGGTAAAGTGCAGGGTTCTAAATGGCTGTGGCATAAGGAAGACACACCCTAAACAACTGACTTACTTCATGCTCAGATAAGCACTCGGGAATGTGTTGGTTTCATAACCACTTAACTAAAGCAAAAACACATTCAGAGACTCCAGAATATTCTCATGAATATGAACCACTTCCCACTTCTCTCCTAAACCCATCCACCATCCAAGCTTTTTGAAAATATTTGAATGAAGGTGTCAGATGCAGCAAGACATCTCTGGCAACTTGAACAATAAGGAGGCTTTCTTCTCTACATGGAGACAATGCCATCGAGTCTCTGGCTTTGCCAAGTTATCTTCCTACAGTTACCTTTATATACATACACATATACACACACACATACATAGTTCTGTGTATTATTATTGATGTAGTTTTTAATATGTGGCTTATAATTTATATATAGTTATAATAAAGATATATAGTAAAATTATGTATATATGTTCTCATATATGATACTATGGTTCTTTTGGTTTATTTTTGAACATTGTCATAATTATTTCATTGGAATGAAGTTCTAGATTTGGAATAGGGATGTGGCTGGGTGAAGCGAGATCTATGCATGGTATTTTCTTCTATAGATGTTATTGTTTGAAAATATGATTTTATTAAGTTCATTCTTACAATCTTTAAGCATAATTTGAACAAAGTAGTTTTCTCTGTAGTTTTAGATTTTTTATTTTTTATTCCTTACTCTTGTGGCTTTGTGACTTTTCTCTCCTTATTTGGGTAAATATAATAATTTTTGTAAATAATTTTTTTCAGAACACTAGCTACTTTGTGGGATAAACTCTATAGCTCATTGGTGAACTTCTTGGCATTCTCCTGGAGATGTGTCAGAAGCTAATTGCTGTTATGGTTTCACAGAGGTGACGTTAGGACTGTTCTTGGATGAGGCTATACGTTCACCAAGAGATTGAAGCTGATGGGCCAGAATGCTTTGTGTCCATGTGAGAGGATGTAGTGTCCCTAGAAGTTAGTGTGTTTAACAGACTACACCTGTTAGGAGTCTTGGTGAATCTTGGTTGAGTCATCCTATACGTTTGTCTATAGGCATTTGTAAACATACTCCTTGTTTTCTGATACAGCATTTCCTGAATTCATTGTAGATTTATTTTATTATTTTTCTAGCTTTTTCTCCAATAGATTATTTTTTTAACTTTGCTAATTCAATGAAAGTACTTCAGTTATAAAATTTCCCAACAGTTAAAAACTTTTCTATTTTTACTTTTATATGTAATATTCTTATTTGTACCATTTTCTAAGCAGTTTGTAAATACCATTTGATATATTCCCTGACCCAAGCAATTAAATGGGGTGTTTTCAAAGATATCCCTTGGTTTGTTTATCCCTTTATATTAACATTTAACATAATTGCATTGTGCTCAGATCATGACTATATGTAGTATTCATTTTTAAAATATTGAAGTATCATTGAGCTTAATATACTATTAAGTTTTTGTACCATTCCATAAATTTGTTTAAATAATGCATTCCTCTTTTTTCTTTGTATGGAAGAAAGCATCTTTATTTCTCATAAATTGGTATTATTAACTCCAATCTCTGGATGGGTAACTGATACTCATAGTTTAAGTCTAAAGTGAGTACTGGTTATGTTTGACATAATTGAAACTGGGTTCCTGCCTGACTCCAAAGGTCTGCTATCATTACTACTTTACAGGGTCTTTCTTTAGAACCAAAATGTTGGCAATATGCAAAGAAATTAAAGTGGATGGAAGAGGGAGGAATAGATCATGACAATATGGTATCAGGATGCATGAAAGACACCAAAGAAAAGTATTCTAAAACACTGGTACTATATCCACATGTATGTCAAGAGGGAAAGAAATGAGCTTTTCTAAAGGCATAAAGTTATAAGAGAGAGAACTAGAATACAGCCGTGTCTAGTCATATATAGCTTACTTTTTCTGTTTGAGAAAATGATATATAGAAAAAAAATAAAAAATTTCAATCTATAAAAACAAAAAGACAGCACCAAGGCATCCTTATTATATTATCTTATAAAACATCTAAATATCCTCACTTTCAAGGTAAAAATGGACAGTCAAAAGTAACAGTGAGGAATGAAAATGTATTTAATCATAAAGAACACTTTACTGCTATGTATATTTTTGCTTTAATAAAATTATTTTGAAAAGAAGTTTCACTTTGTATTAGTTCAAATTTTATTGTAAGCTCTTTTGTCAAAACATGTTTTTTTGGGTTTTTTGTTTGTTTGTTTTGTGTGTGTGTGTGTTTCTCTTGTGTTCTTTGTTTATTTGTTTTCCTGGAGGGAATTTTAGATTATATAAAAAATAATATAAACAGAGCCATTTTAAAATGGAGTTAGAGCTACCATCCCAGAGGAACTGCCTTGTGAGTCTTACTCCTCAAACCTTTAAAATGCTAAAATTGGGCAAAATAACCTTTGGACTGGGCCTAAACCAGCACACTGTATTGTAAACAAGTATTTGCAAAACTAATAGGAAAGCAGGCATATGACTATTAAACTGAAAATTAAAGACATTCTTTAGCATCACTATATTAGCTTATCTGCATCTATAGAAATTGCTTTCTTAGTTTACTAACATGCATAGAATTCATGTAATTGTTCCCCTTCCCTTTCTATAAATACCCCTTGCCTTGGTATAAACTAATATACCGTGTTGTGAGCACTAGCATGATGATTTTTTGCACCCTTACCATATCCAACCACCTATGGAGAAGACTATATTTAAAATTTTGTATTTTAAATATCAACAAGGTTAATCTTTTTAGTGGACTGTTTTCTTTTGCTTGTGGAAGGTAAACAAAATAATCACACTAAAAGCAAACAAAAGAAAAAAGCCAAACACTACATGTGGGAGAGGGCATCATGAATTACTGGGTGAAAGGTAGGAGAGGAGAGTATCTTTTAATTTACAGAGGCCTTCTCTCCACAGAGCTGCCTGGATCCCACACAGTTCTGTTCATTTTGTTCCTGGCTATTGTCCAATTTGTTGGTCTTAGGACCATGGAGAATTCTGAAACCCAGGAGCACCTACACCAACCAGGAAAATCTCACCTGATTCAAATGAATATTGTTCTATATATCTATTTTAGTAACTTTGAAAGTGCACACTATCTCCATTGCTCATAAACTGTACTATGATTGCCCTCATACCTTGTCCATTGGAATCTGACTGGTTAGAGTAAGCAGTTCTAAGGACAACATGAGTCTTCTTACCAGATATTTATTTATTTAGCAATCATGGACAGCACTTGCCATTTCTTTTTTGCAGCTGAACAACTTTTCTGGGATAATCATTGCAAATTAGATTGAGATTCTTTCTGATCCTTTTAATTCTGACTTCAGAACAAAACTTCATTATTAACAACCAGCTGCAATAAATTTTTGAATTAATATATTTATATATATACTGTTGTAATCCTGAGTATGTTAACTGAAGTATATTTCTGTCTCCCTGTATTTTTGGTATGCCTGTGTCAAGGAAGAGATACTTGTTAGCTTAGAAACGACAAAGCTTTGTTCAAATTTTACTGTAATGGAGTATTAGCTCCTTGATTGCTGCTTTCCTGATGTCACAGAAGCTGGGCTATAGATGTATATGTTTGAAGAAATCCCTAGAGTCATATGTATTCTTCTGTTATGATAATGTTACCATTAGTCTTGATTGCTTTTGACAATGGTTGCAAAATTGCCCAAAGCAGGAAGTTTAGTTTTGTTCACATTTTCCCCCTTAACTTGGGAGAGTGTTTTTATTTCACTTTTATTTGAGATGAGTGCCTGTGCTGTTATTATGGCATTTTATGTGGCTTGTCATTGTAGTAATCAATTTTATATTTTCTTCACGCTAGTTCAACATTCTGCTCTTGACGAGCACTTTGTCATATTTACTAGGGTTCTTGTCATACATAGGAAAACACTTCCTCTATTTGCCTCCTAAATTTTCTTTTTCCCTTGTTAGTAATTTTGCTATCTCTATATCAATGTTCTGGCTGGTTGCAATTACAAGTTTTCCCAGCTGGGAGCTTGTAGCATTTTCTCAGTCTCTGCAACATGCTGATCTCTTCTGATATGAGTTCCAATTGTTTCACCTCCGTGTTCTGCATTTTTACCAAGCGTTGTTGAAAAGGAACTGTCCATATTGGAAGGGGTAGAAGTTTGCTCTTTCGTGTATCATAGAGACAAATTGTTGCTTAGGTGTTTTCCCAGGAAGATTAATTCTTTTATTTAGAACTTTTGGAATGACTGCCTAGAATTTCTGATTTAAGTTTAATCTATTAAAATCTCAAAAGCAAAAAATGATTCTAAATGAGAAACTAATTGACCCTGCATATGGCAATGAACAAGAAAAATATTCTTACTTTGTATTCAGTAATTGTAAAGATCTATGTGGGTGTGTGTATGCATGCAAGTGTGTACGTGTCCTCCATTTAGGTCACAGTCTTAATTATTGCCACAGGAAGTTACAATTTTCTTGTCTGCCTTATTAAAAATTTATTTTGACACTGAAGGTGTGTTCTTCTAGGAGAATGTCTCTCAAATTGCAAATCAAAATCACTTGGATGGCTGATTAAAGCACAGAGATTTTGTATCAGCAGGTCTGAGGTAGAGCCCAAGAATGCATTTCTAATAAGTTTTCAGGTAATACTATAGTTACTCCTGGTCAGGGGACCAAGCTGCTCTAAAAAAATGAGACATTTGGCATTAATCAGTCCTGTCTATGTCAATATCACTCATATTTTTTAGAATATTATTTGAATGCTTTAGGCATGGTAACAACCATGGGAAGGACAATACTCCTATCAGTTACTCATCAATTTGAAATCCAAATTTTAAATTACACGCACACCCATTCCTCTTATATGAAAAATTTATATATTTAGATGAGTTGTTGATTTGACTTAAGATATATTTTTTATATAACATAGATTGAAATAAAGAAAAATTTATCTACAACATTTCAAAACATTACTATAGTACCATACAAAAGAAACAAATATACAACAATGAAAGAAAACTTTAAACTAATAGCCTAATTTGAAATGATACTGAAGCAAGTTTGATTCTCTATTCAAAATCACTTATATTTTTTAAGTTATCAAAATTTGACTGATAATCTAGTTATAGTTTTCATATTATATTAGTGAAAGTCAAATAGAAAAAATTATAAGCTAAATGAGTAAAATAAAATGAGTATATTTTGGAGGCAAAAAGTAAAGGCAAACTACTGGAACAATAAGAGATCCAAAGTTATTCATTATATGTATAAAATTTAAACTATTTAAAACCAGTTACTAAACTGTTAAGACCAAATATAGAAAATGTTTTAAAAGAACAGTCAAAATCACCATGTTCATAATATTAATTTAAATATTATTTTAGCCTGTATTTTGATGATAATATGAGAAGCAAAATTTTGGAGGCATTGGGAAAATTATCTAGAAGGTCTTGAAAATACATTTGAATAATAGAAGAGCAATAATTTTGTTTTCTGGTTTTAGTTTCACAAATCTCAAATCTCAAACATAAAAAGTATGTGATATAACTACTTCTAGTATCATTTTAATTGCTTTCAATCACTTATTAATATCTATTAATAACTTGATTGAGATAAAATTACATATAATAAACTGTACATTAAAGTGTACAATTAATTTTGATACACATATGACTATGAAATTGGCAAAACAGTCACTATAATGAACATATTCATCAGCATTCATCAAATGTTTGACTATTTCATAAACACACATATAACTTTGTTTTCAGAAAACCATTTTATATGTATAATTGATCAGTCCCAGTGAAAAATTAGTCAAATTTACTAGTGATTTGTGGACAATTACACAGCAAATTAAGGAAGGAATCAGAATTATGACTCTGATTTTATTTTGTCTTGCTGTATGTCTACTGAGTACTGATAGTAAGCACCTTTAGTTTAGATATCTATTTATCTATCATCTATCTATCATCTATCATCTGTCTACCCAGTTATCTGTCATTTTTATCATTTTTCCTAAATGATAGATTATGCATTCATTCCATTGGAAAACTTACAAAGATGTTGAAGTTTGGGGATCAAGTCCCTATTTTATCTTCAGGTATAGCATTTTATTTCTGAAAGGATCTAGGACAAACTTAAATCATAAAAGTAAAAAAAGAATATTTTTTCTTATCTGCTGAAATAGTTCATTAAAGTCTAAGCATAGAACCACTGAATAGTATACTTGGGTGGGACTTCACCTTATACTTTATGTGATGATGCCCCCAAGAGTTGGACAGTACATTACATGTGTATGCCTGTGAAGCAGCTCTTCCTGAATTATCTGTGACTTCATTTATAGCCACATATCAGATTTTTCTTGTACTATTATTAGCAGTCATTACATTTAATCCAAATGACTCTCTTCTCACTTTCAAAGAATAATAAAATAATATGAAGCATCATAAAACATAATATTATCTCTTTCTATTTTATTACCTATTCTCTTTGTAACAGGTTGGCCAAAACATCCCTTCAATATGATTAGATAAGTGAAGAAATTATATTAAATTCAGTTCCCTGAAAGATCACCTACAGTAAATACAACAGTGGGTTTCAATTGAAATTAAAATTGATTGTATGTTTATTAGTTCTTCTAAGCTTTGCAACTGGAAAATTAAAAATTCACACATAGCAATTTTGATTTGCTTCTGAGAGAAGTTTCTTGATTTAGAAACTCAGCAGGTTGCCAGTAGGTACATTTAATAGTGGATAAACTATAAAAGTATTTTATTTTGGAGGTTATCACAACTGTATGGATAAAATTGAAAGCAGATAAAACCTTTGTGCTTCTTATACAATTGTATCATAAAATATTAGTTGCTATTGTTATTGTTCAATATATAACATTAGAGTTAGCATCCAAGTATTTCCTACTTTTCTTGAGATAGCCCCAGTTTACATATGATATCCCAGTGTAATGTTCCCAGTCTCCAAATTACCTGGATTGGATGATAATTTATAGTATCATTTTACATATTACAAATTGTTCTTAGCAGCAAATCAGTCAACAGCTTCAACAACTTTCGGCTGGGCTAGTGTTCCTTAATTCAAGTCAAGATTTTCCAATAGTATCATGAGACAAAAGACCATCAAGTTGAAGTCATATAGAATGGTATTTGGATTCCATAAAGACACTCCAAATAGTATTTAGAACTCTGAAATTCTGTGACTCTAGTAGAATAATTAAGGTTTTGATTTAGTTGTAAATGTAAGTGGATAATGAATGAAATGCAATTTGTCTTCAATACAACTGAGTAATTACTTTTCCTGACTACATGACTATGCTTGTTTAAAACTAGGTTTTCAAAGATCTGTTATATGTATATATACAAAAATATATATGTATTATTTATTTTTATATAATATTATGAATAAAGACATAAAGAAAAATTAGAGCTGTACCTCAGAGTAATATGCAACTAATTAGTAGCAAAAGATTAGAATTAAGAATGCTAAAATAAAAAATGTGTACCACACCCAATCCATCCACAGAAATCTAGAGGAACTTTAAAAAAATATTTTATACTAGTTCTGAAAAATGATAAAAGCTAATACCTACTGGGTACTTACTATATTCTAGGCACTAAATATAATAAGTACCAAAAAATATAGTAAGTACCTTTAATGTTTCACATTATAAATGATGAAACTGAGGGACTAATAGTTTCTTGTTTACTAGAGGTAATTGTTTTAGAAAGCAGAAAGCAAGGACTTGAATCCATTCACATAGTCTGACTCAGAAGCTGTACATGATCTCTGTACTGAAATGAATAACTGTATTATGCTTTCCATAGGCTAATGAAAACTTAGACATGTGAAAATTGATGATTGCGTAACTATTATATTAGTTATACAGAGTTGACAAATCAACATTTTATAATTTGTCCTGGATATCATCATCAGATGCTGGTGTACAGTGAACAGATTTATCTTTTGTTCTTAAAAAATCACAATGTTAACTGACATTTCAATATGAAATACCTCACCTATTTTATAATTCTTCAGAAATTATAGGTAATGATTCATAAGTCAAATTTGAAAGTGTCAATAAATAACATCAAGTACGTTCTTATTGTATCAGTGCTATTCCCAGTAATTGACATATATTATTCATTCTCACTAGAACCTCAGGAAGTACATACTATAGTTATCCTAAATTTTACAGATAAATCACTTGTGATTCCTGGAATTCATGGAAAAATTTTATATTCTATCTTATTAACACTAACATGAATGTTAGAACTCTTAAAACTTCATTTTATATTATCTCATTTAAACATCTACAGAAACACATGATTTAGATAGTATTATTATATTTCAGCTGATTATTTTTAATATTTTTCAACAACATAGCCTAGGTAAAATATGGACATATGGGGAAGTGAAGTATCCTCTCTTAAAATCTCACCTACCTTGAATGTCAGTCCATATTTTTTCTATAATTTATAGCAAAACGACTATTACTATTCTCAAAAAGATCAACACATAATATGAGTTGAAATGCCTCACTCTATTTTATATCATTTAGTAATATTATAGCATTGGTTTAATGCACCAGTCAAATCTACCTGTTTTCTTATTTCTTTTAATAAATATTTAGCAGCTTAAATTGCTTATTTTTAACATTTACTTTACCCCACAGATCTCACTATATTCCAGACTTGATTTTTCTTTTGAAACTTGATTGATGTCACTCTTCTATTTCTCTGTTATTAAAAATAAAATTGATAAGATCAATACCTTGGACAATATTCATTCTAAGTCTGGTGATCACAACAAATGAGATGGAACAATTAAGTTACTAAGGCTCACAGTGCAGAAGAGGTCAAAACCCTTTATTTTGGGCATCCCAATATATATTCTCCCTGCAAGAACCGAATGTGCCTTCTTCAAATCTAGGTTATGTTATGATTCACTTAATCTTCACAACAATTTTATGTACTGAGTTTTACAATCTCACATGATTAAATGGGAACAGTGATGCTTTGAGAAATAAGTAGCTTGCATAAGACCATGGAGTTATCTGTACAGAGAGCCAGGATTCAAGCCCAGCGTCACTGATTCTAGAACGTGTGCTCCACTAGAAAAAAAAAAAAATGATACAGGGCAAGAAAGGGATTTGCCTCAAAAATCACACACTTAGTAAATGATGGAATTGAGTAGATGATCTGGGTCTTTTGAGTCTCATATTCACATTACTGTTTCATAAGTTATGGGAATATTGAATACATTACAATTCTCAAGGTGATTTTTAGCTGTTATATGACAACTGGATTAGATAGCAGTAAATCACATGCTGAGAGGGTTGGTCCCAATTCAATTTCTTACAATCCTTCAATTAAAATTTATTTACTTTAATGCTACTATATTTTTTAACCCCAATTAAACATTCCTCAATCCTTGCTTTCCTATATTGAAAAACATGTAGTAAATGATACAACAAATACCTATGTCTTTCTGCTTTCTATAAAACAAAATATTAATATAATTGAAGAATATATGGGCCTGTCTTAGTTTTTTCAGGCTGCTAACCCAAATTATCACAGACTGGGTGGCTTATAAATAACGAACATTCATTTCTCATGCTTCTGGAACTTGGAAGTCCAATATCAAAGTGCTGACCAATTCAATGTCTGATAAGAGCCTGCTTCCAGGTGGGTAAGAGGAAGGTTGTTTCACCATTTCTTCACATGGTGGAAGGAGCAAAGGATCTCTTTGCCATTTCTTTCTTAAGGGCCCCAATCTCATTCATGAGAGCTCAGCCTTTATGACCTAATTACTTTGCAAAGGCGCCTTCTAATAGCATCACACTGGAGACTTGTTTTCAACATATAAATTTTGAGGGGGATACAAAAATTTAGTCTATAGGAAAACCCTTCCCTGATTTTATCCTTCCCTCTTTCAACTGATATTACTAATTACAATTTTATCACTTCTTTCCAAATGCACTTTTATAGTTTAATTGATAGAGGTACACATATATACTAGTATAGATGCTTATGTACAGTCAGCGCAGTCTGAAGTAATATATATAGTTTTATTATGTATACATAGTTTTACATATGTTTTTCTATTCTTTAATGATAAGGTATTATTTTACATTTTAAAAACATACTTAAATGATATTACATTATTCTTCTGAAACATTCTAGCCAATTATTATGTTTCTGAGATGATAGTGTTGTACAGCTCTCATTTTTATTTCTGTATATTATGTTCTTGTCCATTATTAATATGCATTTTTATTTCCATTTATTTTTTTTATATTACAAGCAAATTTACTGTCAGTATTCATGTTTATGTTGAATGGGCTGTTCTGAGTAGCATGATTCAATCTTTCACCTTCTCACTTTGTCTGGCCTAGGACATAAATTACCCTTTGTCTAAGGTATCCACACTGTATACACTACCCATGCATTAGTCACTTAGTAGCCTTCTCTGTTATCATATTAACTGTTGCCATAGCACAGTGCCTGTGTTCAAGTAACCAATTTTTTTAATAATGGTACCAAATCTTAAGAGTAGTGATGCTGGCTATTCACATATGCCAAAGAGAAGCTATAAAATTCATCCTTTAATTGAAAAGGTGCAAAATTTTTTGCCTTAATAAAGAGAAAAAAAGCATTCAGTCATGAAATATGAAACATAGAGGTATTTATGGTTGGGTTTTTTCCAGATAGCCCTCATATATATGTTTGGTTCTATGCACCGTTTCAAGCACCCACTGGTGGTTTTGGAATATATCCCTTGTGAACAAGCACAGACTACTGTACCTGTGGTATGACATTTCAATATTATAAATATGTTATTTTTACCTTATTCCTGGTTCTAATATTTTATTTTTATTCAAGCATTATAATTATATTATAGGAATTCACTTTCTTTAAGTTTCAAATTCTTAGTTTAATTAATTGTATTTTAGAAGTAAGTCTATAGAAAAATAGGTAATCTTTCACAGATTCCCAAATAAATTGCAGAATTCTTTTTACCCTACTGAACCTTCAGTAATAACTACACCCCTTTTTTGTTTGTATGTTTGTTTGTTTTTCCTTTTGGAACACACATACATGTTAAAACTACCAGATGCGCAATCAGGCAAGAATAGGCAGAGAGCTCAGCAAAACCCTGTTGCTACTTTTGTACAGATAATGTTTTCTTCTGCAAGTGGATAAATTGAGTTGTTTTGTTTTTGCGAACAGCAACTTACTGTTATAAAAAATACCCCATTCAATTTCACCGAAAATAATGCATATTTATTTTCCTAATGGACTTAATTTTGTCTGTAATTACTAAATGAATTTATGTTCATTGTGAATAGCATCAAAATTATTTTTGTTGAAACACCATCAAGACCACAATATTCCTAAATATTGTTTGATTGGTTTAGATTAATCCTAGAATGATGTGTTTTGTCTTGTTTTCCCACTTGTCCATTGCTTCAGGTACTGATTAACACCCCTGTGGATTTTTGAACAAATCTTCTGGCCTTTTCTGATTTCTAAGCAGAAGTGTTGAAGTTTTGAATACAAATACATTTTAAACTAACATTTTCTTCAAAGCAGTATTGGGTAAAGAGTTTAACTGGCAAGGCACAGAAACACAATGCATACAAGACTTGACTAAAAATTACATTACAGATTGTTTGGGGAGCAGAGAGTAGAATTAGAACTATTAACTTTTTCCATCTGCTTAATTCATAAAAGAAAATAATTGTATTAAGAGGAGAAACAATTCTAGATAAACGTCAAAGTCCTATCCTTTACTAAAACTTCTAGACCTCACACAATTTATCTAAAGAACTCTTTGTCTTTATGTATGTGTTTTTATTTGTGTGTTTATTAATTTTATCTCTCAAAGCAAAAAATAAAAAGATATATGTCTTAATATTTATTCAAATTTATATACAATTAAAGAAGTTGACAAAATGTAAGAAGAATGGAGAGATAATTAACAAGCTTATAAAATGACCACAAACTAGAACATATACTTTTTAAATAAATTCAATATAGGGGACAAAAATTCAATAATTTTTATTAACTACAGAATGACAGATTAATATGCCTAACCACAGGATGAATGAGTATTCAGAAAATAAAGAAGCAAGGGAGAAGTATCACAATGCTGCCGTGTTTGGAAACCATCTATTTCTTCATTTCTTTTTTCAAATGCTTGGTTTATATGCACATAGAAAAGAATAAAGATACATGGGTGTGTCTAACATAGTAAACACAGTAACACATTGAAATATATGAATACATTGCCATGTTTTCCCAGCACTCTCTCTACTATTTATGTTTAGTTGTGGCCAAGCATCCTTAAAGCTAGAGGATAAGTTTTTGTGCATGTGCTTTTACATTCCTTGAGTAAAGCAAAAATTCAGTGTTGTCTACTTTTTTTTTTTTTTTTTTTTACATTTCATTTAAACCCATACTCTTACTGATTCTCTGACTCTGGTACAGTGCCAGGTGAGCTGACTAGTCCAGTCACCAGAGTGGCCTAGAGTCCTGATCAGTTAGGACAGAAAAATTGTTAATACCTTAGTGCCTTTACCAGTTCAGATACTCTGACCAGATTTGAAAGCTTGACCTATCAAGAAACAGTGATTTCGCTGAAAGTATAACCATATCGGACGTATTGTGTCTGTTAGCTAATGAGAACTTTTTCATTTAGTGGTACAAATCAGACTTGCCGATTTTCTTCATTCAGTCTGGAGTAATCTCACCATCCATTCTACATAAACTGAGAGGTCGTAGTTACCACTGTGTATCCACCAAACTAGAACACCCACACAAGCACCACAGCCACTATGTGAAGAACTCCAAGGGTCTACTGTGCAAGAAAGAGGGGGAATAGCCAGACAAAGAACTGAAAACACCATTTCCTCTTCATACATGTATCACATAGTAAAATGTTTCTTCAGATAATAGACAAGTATTCACTTGATGACTATAGCCAGGCATCAGGAGTCACTTGAAAATCATGTAAATTAATTTGTAAATGCTGATAGTGGTAGGTTATAGGAAGGTAATAACTATGAAAATACATGTGCTTCTGACTATTTATTTATTCAAGCTTTTAGAGAACAATACTAGAATATTTTACAAAAAAAAAAAAAACACCTAAAAAAGCTGCCACCTCTTTTCCATTAATACAGCTGAAGAGCATTTATAAGATGTGCCTATATTTCTGACCCTGAGTGAGTAATAAACTTTTGACAAAAATCTTTATTCATTTCTAAGATGCAATCGTCATACATCTCTCAAATTGCTTTCTTAAAAGTTCGAACTTTTATTTTGTTTTATCTGAGGACAAAGAGAATGTAAATGTAAGTATATTAATAATAATATTATTTATAAATTAAAGATAGTGTTATTATTCTGATTATGTACAATGCTCCTAAATGTAAAAGACAGAAAAGGAAAAGATAATAAAGAATATGGAAAGACAATATTCACAAAAGAAAATTCATAGCCAATACACATATGCAAAGTTGCCAAATAATAAACATAATTTTGTATTTTCTAATTCGTATTAGACTAGTGATATAAAAACAGAAGAATTATAGTCTTTCTATGAACAGTATCAGAGTTTAGTTGTTATAATAAAATTTGAAATAATTGAATATTTATTCCTGAAGATAAAATGAATATATCACCTTTATTTTGTGAAATTAGATTTTTTAACAGACTAAAATATAGTAATGAAAACATAAAATTTAACATTTTAATATTTTTTTCACTGCTTTGTTCACTCTTTGGAGGAGTAGCTATATTTGACTTCAAATTCACGCATACACCCCCTTGCATCATTAATATACTCAGTTTTTAACAGTGTCACCTAACTAAAAGAATGCATTTATTATTCAAATTGAGAATTCTCAACATCTTTAAAAATTAAGGTAGTATAAATTGAGAGATTAAAAAGATGTATTTTGACTTACTAATTTCTTAAAAATTAAGAAAGTAAACCATAATATCCAGTTTTTGAAAACTAAAGGAAAGAGATTGTCTCATTGACACGAGAGTTTTCTATAGTAAAACCTCCTAAGAAAAAGTCCTGACTTCTAAATTAAATTAAAATTAAAATTATTCATACATTTTGACTAGGAAATACCTTTCTGGAGAGCCTTGCTAATGATAATAAAAGTACTATTAGAAAAGAGTTGAGTGGACAAAAAATAATAATAAAAACCCTGACTATATTATAAATATTTGAATATAATATCAATCTCCTGTAATAGTTTGTTATTAAAAATTACTTACATGTACATATAAAGGTTTAATAGGATGTCAACTAAAGAATAAACATGGGTATATAAACTATTTTAATAAAGTATTAGGTAGGTATGTACACTCTGTTTATTTTGTACAAGTGTAGGGAAAATTATTGAAGGCTGAAGCCAGATTGATTAATCAGATACTTGAATATAAGTTTGTAGAGGGTGAGAGAAAGATAGTATGAAATTGTTACATATGAGGTTGGAAAATTAATTTTGCTAACTCTTCCTAAAAAAGTGCTATATACCTCATTGCTGAATATCACTACGGTCACCTTCGAAGTACTCCCCTCAGGAAGCTATGCACCAATGCCAGTACCTAGTACACCCTTCAAAGCAATTTTGGAACTCTTTTTCTGTAATGGCCATCAGAGCTGTTGTCCTACCGAAAATCTGACAATTAAGTTTGTGAACTTGCCACTGTATATTTACGTTGGCAGCACTGTGCAAACAACTCGGTAAGGTGTCACACAAATTAAATACGACAAATTACTGAGTTGTCTGTACAGTGCTGCCATCATAAGCACACAGTGGCAAGTTCACAAACTTAATTGTCAGACCCTTTATTACATTTTTATTTTTCAGTTCATTAAATATTTTTGTAACATCTTCATTGATTCATGGAATATTTAAAAATGCATAGATTATTTCTGAATATATGGACAATTTTTAGATTTTCTTCTATAATTGATTTTCAATTTAATTCCATTTTGGGCAGATAATAGAAGTAATTTTTCCAAGTCTTTAAATGAATTGACTGTTCTTTATGGTGTAAGGTAATGTCTGCCTTACAGAATGATCTATGCAACATTAAAAAGAATGTATATTCTTTTATTTTTATATTAGTGTTCATAAATATCAGTTAGGTCAAATTAGTTGATAATGTTTTTCAAGTCTTCTATGTCCTTATTGATTTTCTATTTTAATAATTCTGCAATTGCAGTGCAGCAAAATCCAAATATAACTGTAGTTTTATCTATCTCTTTTTATTAATATTTCTATCACATTTTGCTTCATGTATATTGAAATTGTTTTATTCCCCAAAATATTTAAGATTGCTATATCCTCCTGATGAATTGAAATAATTATTTTTATGAAATTTCTTCTTTTCTGATAATGTTTTTTAACTTTTACATGATCTTTTATTAAAAAGTTGCTCCAACATTCTTTGGATTAGTATTCGTATTTATAATTTATAGTAAAATCTTGCATTTATGCAAATATACATTATATAGTCAAAAGGGATCTGGTTAAAATTAGCATATAATAATTCTATGCTCTGATGTATCATGTCTTAAGATTTATAGTTCTCCTATAGTTCATGATGAAATCATAAGAGTAAAAAGAAATATTTCATGGGAAAACCTATAATTCTTAATCCAATATGTTTTCATATCTTCTAGTTTCTTGTCTAATATATACTTATTAACAGCAGCTCATTAGCTTTACCCCCATTATTGTAATAATAATACTAATCCATACATGTTGGATTATTAACAGACCACTAATCATGTATAACCATGTTATTTAATTCTATAAGAAATATCTAAGTGCAATTTTCATTTTTTAAGGAAATAACTGAAACATAAGGTAATTGATATCCTTTTCTATGCACTCCTTCTATGTTATTTTTTATTTATTCACTTATTTATTATTTATTAAACATAAATTATTAGAGTATTTACTATATGCCCACCATTATGCTAAGTGTTGGGCATTTCAGTCTGTTTCATGCAGACATACTTCTTGAGAACAAAAGATGAGTGTTTAATAAAGTCCTTAATACCATAGTGTATTAAGTAGTTTCTTAAACATTTTCCAATGTTTTTATTCTCGGTTATTCACAAGTATTATAAAATTTAATGTGTAGAAAATGTTTAGTTGAGATCATATCAAAGTTTTACACTTGTTTTTAATTTATAAAGTAGTGAAAAAGCAACTGAGGGAAAGTAAGAGTGTGGAGTAAGGGCTTTGTAATCAAACCATCAAGAGTTGGAAATTCAGTCACTTAGTGATTTTGGATTCTCAGTCTCATTTTTGCCATGTTCAAGAGTAAATAATAATATTATATTTATTATGAGGCTGCAAATTTCTTGACTACACCTAGCTTTTAATATGAACTGAGGAAATATACCCTCTCCCCCAAATAATTCATTCTCCTTCTGTATTCCCTATCTATGTTAAATAAAGCCTACTCTATTAAGCTATTCAAGCTACAAATATTGAATTCTTGTCAGCCATATTCTATCTTTAAGTCTTCCATTAAGTAGTCTGTCATCGAGTCTGGCCAATCTTATTTTCTATATGTCTTAAATAGAAACCCTACTTTACTTTTTTATAGCCACTGACTTAGTAGACTTAGTAGAGTCCCTTGCCACTTTTACTTCAACAATTTATTTAAAAACCAATAAAGAAGCATTTATTTAATAGCAATTAATAACCATAATCTCTAAACTTATGTGACAAAGAAAGAAATTCAAACTACCATTTCCACTTTCTGGAGCTTAATATAATATAAAATTGCAGAAACCTGATGTGAATGTTTAAAATTATAAATAACATTATTTTAAACATAAACTTCAATACCTTACTTCAGTAGATCTCACAAGACATATGTGATTTAGTTGGCAAGCAACATAGATGATAATTAACATTGATAACCACTGATTAAAAATTTTTAGAAGGGCTTACAAAATCGGTGGGTATTTGACTTGTATATTTTCATCAGTTAAGAAAGAGAAGCATTTTATTAGTAATTATGGAACTAAATAAATTGAAGTTTCACTGTTTGCTATATTTAAAATTTAGATCATTTTTAGATTCTTTTCCTTCATCCTTTGGCAATGAGGGACTTTGGCTTCAGTATTTTTTGTGCCCTGTGAAGCGGTTTTTGAGAGAGATCTGTAGCTTCAGTAGCCAGCAGGATGAACAGTGTTGGAGGACTACCTCAGTCCATTGTATAGTACAATGTACTGTACCGTAATTATGTGCAATCCTATATCTATTTGTTCTCTGTGGACATACATTTCAGATAAATGAGTTTAATAAGATTTGAAAGACATATTTTGTTCACCTTTAAGTTAATGAAATAAAGCTTAAAATAGAAAAAAATGTTGGATGCTAGAGAATAGAGTACTAGAGACTCTCTTGATCTTTAATTATTCCATGAGTGAGTGAAACCTGGGAACCAGATCAAAAGTATCATTTCACAGAGGCCTTTTCTATCACTGTCTAGGCATTGCTGGCCATTCCCTCTTTGTGTGCTACCACTCATACCTTAAACTACCCCTAGCTTTCAGTCTTCACACTAAACAGTGTGTGTTAATATGGCCATCTTCTCTAGTAAGAAACCAAGTGTGCGAAGGCAGTAGCCTGTTTGTTTTTGGTATTAATTTAGCACTAGGTAGCATACATTAGTCATCAGTAAGAGAGTTTTGACTGCATACCTTTACATTGTTAATCCCTCACTTAGTTGTTTTTTTCTAGATGACAATGTAGCAAGTAATTGTCATTTTTCTTTTTTTCCACTGGACTAATTTTTTAAATTGAATTGCAGAGGTGTGTGTGTGTGTGTGTGTGTGTGTGTGCTTGCTAGATATACCTCTATTTTGAATAATAACTGAACTAAAATGATTTCAACTTGTATTTCTTTCCATGTCCTATAGGCATTTTGATTGATTTTTACAAGTCAGATTCTTTAAACTTGCTTGAACACAATACTTCTCTGCACACATCAAAGAACACACACTGTATTTCATTATCCCAATCGGTTGTTTTAGCTTCCAATCTTCATGGAAGGGTTCAAGTCACTTCCCTGACTCCTTAAGTCTTTTAATTTTGTTAGTTCAAATTTCCTGTTCTTATATTACTTTTGAAATCAAAATACTTGAAATGCTGTATTTGAATGGGGAAATGTATATATGTGCTTTTCTGTTTTTATCTTGCCTCTACATTTCTTGATGCTTCTGCCTGGACCAGGTCTTTGATAGTCCAGAAAGTGTATACTTCCAATTCCTGCAGGCAATTTATGATGAACATAGCAAACATGTAATAATATTTCAAAATCCATGCTAATTTAAGTGTTCTTTTCAGGAAGCTGTTTTCAAACCTCCCCATTCTTGATCTACTCTTATAGGCACATAGAGTGTAAAAAGTAAAAAATAATACTCCTGCCTAGAAGGAGAAAATATGGGAAAAGTTAAAAACATAAGTCCCACTAACTCTTCACTCAGATTCCCCAGTTGTAATCATTTTACAAAGTGATACTAATTTTACAATTCTTTTTTTCTCTATATTTTTTCTGAACCCTTTGAGAATTAAATTGATAAAAGGATACCATGTGCCCCTAAACGATTCAATATGTGTTTTCTAAATACAGAGAGGTCTTGTTAATAACCTTAGTACAAGTATCAAAATAAGGGTACTAACAATACTACCATTTAAACAGCTACAGATTTGTTCAAAATTTTCACTGGCACCAAAAATGTACTTTATATCAAAACAAATAAAAAATAGTTTTTTCTTTTTATTTCTAGCCCCATAAATCATGGTACATTGAGTTGTCCCATCTCTTTCATTTCCTTTAAGGTAGAGGTGTTCTTCAATCTGTCTTTGTTTCTCTTCTGCTTAACATTTTCAAGTACAGGACAATTATTTTGTAGACTGTCCCTCAAATTGAGTTAACCCAAAATTCTCTCATGAGTACAATCAAATATGCATTTTTGCAGAAATATAACAGACGTGATATTGATTCTCAGTGCATAATATCAGGATGTAAATAATATTTATTGTTTCTGTTACTGGGTGATATTAACTATGATTATTTAGTTTAAGTGGTGTCTACCAGAGGTCTCTAAGGTAAAGTAATAATTTTTCCTGTATTTAGTAACTATTTTTTGGACAGATATAGTGAGAATTCCATATCTCATTAAACTACTCACTAGTTATAGCATCTACTGATGATCCTTGTCTATAACTATTATTACTATGTTGATAGCCGAAGAGTGATTTTCTAATTCTGTCATTCATTTTACATTTAATATTCATAAGTGCCACAAGAAAGAACTTTCTCTTTTCCTATATTTATGTATTGACGTATTTATGTCTGGATTCATGGGTGCTCATTTTAGTCAGATGCTTATATTACTTATTATCATTATTTGCCTTGCTTATCAAGGTGTCAGAGGAACAACCTTATCAAAGTGGCTACATGTCCTATTGAAGTGTCTAATCATGTTTTCACATTTGCTTGTTGTCACAAAAATACATTCCAGCCTTGTATTTTTATATTGTTCAATCCAGAAGAAATCATTTATGAAAGGAGCCTTAATCCCTTTTAGTGAAAAAAGATATTTAAAATTAAGATCTGAAAACAATGTACTTCTTTTCCTTCTGTGAGCCAGTATTTTGATTACCTCTCAGTGGTGGACAGAGCCACTAAATACATGCACACATAATGAAGTATGCATGCACATATACATCTGTATTTATTTGCTTATCATTCTGTTTAAAGTAGATTTTATATAAACCTGACAAATTTCTTGAAACATACAACTGAAAGTGTGAAAAGAAGAAACTAAAATGCTGAATAGTTCTAAATTTATTTAAGAAATGCCCTTTATTATTAAAAAAAAATTCTATTAAGAAAAGTAGATACAATAACATTTCTGGTGAAAGCCTCCTAAAATGTAATAATAATAACATCCAGCTTAAACTCTTTTAAATATAAAAGAATGGAATATTTTCTATTTTGCATTTTAAAGCCAGAATAATCTTGATTTCATATCTATAAACAACCTCACAAAAAAGAAAACTCTGATTTCAAATGTACAAAACTCTAATGTACATTGGTACAAAAATATTATCAAATCAAGTTTTATATATAAAAAAATTCTCAAAGAATACAAAATCACATGTAAATTTATGCTCATGGCTTTTTTAAAAATAGAAATTCTAATTGATTTTTTTTATTTAACATGCATGTTGTTTTATTTATACAGCCTTGTTGCTTCAATATGATTGACCTTTCTGATTTTATGCCTTAAATAATTGAAATATGTATTTTTAAAATTATTTTGTAATTATTTAATGTCAGTTAACCTATTTTTTACGTCTATTGACTCTCTTAAAGTAACACTTTTGTTGGATTTTAATGTTGTATTTCCTCTCTATTGAAGTCATGTGTGTTCTGGTGTTCTGATTATGAACATGTTGCTAGGTAACATCTCAAATTGGTAGGTATCTCTCTCATTTCAGAAAATTTTTTTGTTCCTGGAACTTGGAGATTGCTCCTTCTGTCTCCTGAGATTTGTTTCTCTCTCTCTCTCTCTCTCTCTCTCTCTCTCTCTCTCTCTCTCTCTCTCTCTCTGTGTCTCTCTCTCTCTCTCTCTGTCTCTGTGTGTGTGTGTGTGTGTGAGATGTGTATATATGTAACTACTTATCTATCATCTATTTATCTACCTACCTATCATCTATCTATCATCCATTTTCTATTTAAAATAGTTAAGAAAAGTGTAATGAATCATGCTATTATACTTTTTTGCTACAACAGAAAGGGTACTATTATCTTGATATTCAACCTAACAGTTTTCCAGGTTAAAAGATTGCTTTTTGGAAAAAAAAGGTTATAGTTTGCCTAACTTTTAAAATGGTTTACCAGCTATTTAATATGACTAACTTGCAAGATATTTTAGATAAAATAATACCAAATGCTTTGGAAAAGGTAACTCAAACAAAATAAATGGTGACAATAATCCATTGGAAATGTCTGGGTATTTAGCTGTCTTTCAATTATTGTTCAGTATTTTCTAGATCCAGGCATCATCCTTTTTTTTCATTTTATTAAAGAAGTGCTTTCAAATACTGCCTTGAGGATATATGTTTATCAGCATAATAAATTTTATCTCATATATCAATAATAAATTTACCCCCCCAAAATAAAGAAAACCTTTTTTCCCTCTCACCAATTTCATATTATTTGCCCATTTTTCTTGGCCAGAACACTGGTTTGGAATGAGTAGGAAATGAGAGGTTTCATATTTCCAAACTATTTTACATGCTTTGTTTTTTATCAATACAGAAGATGGAGACACATGATATTCCTTTACCATTTTATTCAAATGTCACCATTCTTTTTTTTACTAACATAAAAATATGATTATTTTATAATTTCCAAAGATCTGGGGGTTGAACCATTCATTCTGCAAATATGTAGATACAAGTCTTCAGCCTACCTATAATATTCCTTTTTTCTCTCTCACTATCAATCTGTCACCCCATTTTACTAATATTTCTAGGATTCCTGCATTGTAGTAATAATAGCTGCAAAGTTTTCCATTCAGGGACTCTACAGTGTATACATTTACATACTCCTCACTGAACACATAAAAGGGAACTGAAAACAAACTTTATTGAGAAGAGATTTAGGGCCGCTAATGAAAGTTTTCCAATTCTCTACTATATTAAAAGACCGATTCAATTATTGAATTGTTATATTTCTTTATGTATTGTATTTTATTCCTGTATAGAAAAATAATGTATCCCAAATTAAATCTCAGATTTTAAACATTTCAGAATTTTTAGAATCTATTACATCTATATTCATTGATTTGAGGATAATGCCTTGGTCTCTATGGCCTGCTATTCATTAAGTTATTATTTTTTTCTTTTGTACTTCTTCTGAGATACTCACTAGATGTCATATATTTGATAAAGCATAATTTTGGAGAAAAAGAAGATCTCTTTGATGAAACTAAGAGAGCACTGTTAAATATTTCCTCTCAAATAGTTAATCTAACTTATTCACTTGGTACTCACAGTTTTATATATGGGATACAACAAAATTTTTATAAAGGATAAAGTTTGTGATTAAAAAACTTTTTCTCAGTCAAAAAATATTAAATGTCTAACATAAATATGGAACATTTATATATTTAAAAATCTACTTTCAGTTTTATTTCTGGTATAAATGGAAGTATGTTTTCCTTTAAATTTTAAAGTCATTAATATAGTTGGCAGTCAAAGTATTTGACTGATGATCTATTTATTTCCTTCACCTGACAACAATCTCAGGGAAATGAAAAGAGGGCCAGTGACCTGGCCTCACTTCCTTGTTACTGGACCTCTGCATAAATAGACTAATGGTATTTGCTAGGAGGAAGAGACTTTATCTGTAGAACCCCTTAGCAGGATGTTGCTGGCTAAAGGATTATTTACAGCAAATAAAATAGCAGTCACCGGATTTATGAGGCATGGCTGCTTGGAGAATGTCATGTAAGCCATACAGCTCTGTGGGTATAAAAATAAACATGTTATATAACATAAATGCTTCCTGCTGTGTTAGGTAAAGCCACAGAACCTCCTTTGGAAACCTCATCTATTATTATGGGAGAGAGAATGGATGGCTGATACTCCAAAGAGGGATCTAATAGGGTTGCCAGTATTAGCAAGTACATATTGTTCAAATAAAGATGCCCAGCTAAATTTGAATTGGAGAAAAGCAATAATGTGTGCATGTGTGTGTGTGTGTGTGTGTGTGTGTGTGTGTGTGTAAGTATAGCCCATGCAATATTTGGGACTGACTTACACTAAAAATATATGTGTTATACCTCTGCAATATATATTTAACTGAGCATCCTGTTTTTATGTGGCAACATTAATCTAGAGAAATAGTTGGGATATTGCAAGCATTTAGTACTTAGGTTCTTTTTTCTCATGTATTTTTAAGATTATTAGTAACCTCAATCCTGGATAATACCTCTAATCCATGTAGTTTTGTGTTATATATTTTTGAGATCATTAGTAAACTTGATACTGGGTAATATCTTTGATTCATAAGTCTTATTTGACAATTTGATTATCTGTAAGTTTAGCGCATATGATATATTTCACACACACACACACACACACACAAAGTTTTACTCAGTGCATCACTACTGTTTTAAATTTGCTAAAGTAATTGCTCATGAATGCTAACACATCACTCTGCTTACATATCAACTCAGAGCCAGATTTGTGCTTATGCACATGCTATGCCAATGCATAAAACTTGCATCCCTATCCATTAACATGTATTTAAAAAATATATAACCTACTTAGAAGAAAAATTATCTAACACTTAGACATTAAGGTGTGATTGGCTATCCTTTCTATATCATACTGTAATATTATTTAATGTGAACACCTAAGGTCTATTTAATTCTCTATAGGAAAGTGCCTTTGTTTGACTTCCTGCTTACAGTTGAATAAAACCCAGACCCTATGAAGTTTTGTGTTAACTTTTAGATATCTTCTTATAGAAATAGAAATAATTTCTGCTGTAGAAAAAATTCTACATCATTATTGCCCTGAGGGAAACTATTTTTATATTTGGCCGAGACATCTTATAACAGCATTCTTTATTTCAGAGCCCAGATATAGAGTCTGGCACAAATAATGATCCTTTTTTATGAGCTAGTAGTCTATACCAAATATTTTATTACAAAATCACAAGCATGTATAGTTATAGTTTTATAATAAAATCATAACACAAATCTTTTTGATCCTATAATCTATACCAAATATTTTATTACAAAAATCATATGATTGTGTGGTTATGATTTTGTAATAAAATCATAATTTAAGTGTGGGTGTTATTTCCGTCGATCCCTTTATAGTTACTTTCTCAAGTTCTTCATTCAACCAATTTTATCATCCTGACTTTTTTTTCTATTAATGTAGTAAATAAAGTTTTGACACAGATGCAAAAATTCTTAACAAAATACTAGCAAATAGAATGTAACAATGCATTAAAAATATTATACACCACAATCAAGTGGGATTTATCCCAGGGGCCCAAGATGGTTCAGTGTATGCAACTCAATCAACGTGATACACCACATAAACAAACTAAAAGGTAAAAACCATATGATCATATCAATTGATGCATAAAAAGCAGGTGACATAACATCCATTTATGATCAAAACACCTAATAAAATGGGTATAGAAGGAAAGTTACTCAACATAATAAAGGCCATATATGACAAATCCTTAGCTAATCTCATACTGAATGGGGAAAAACTGAAGCCTATTCTCCTAACTCTGGAGCAAGACAGATATGTCCCCTGTTGCCACCATCTAATATAGTACTGCAAGTTCCAGCCATAGCGTCCAGGCAAGAGAAAGAAATAAAAAGTATTCAAAATGAGAGAGAAGAAGTTAAACTGCCACTATTTGAAGATGACATGATCCTTTATATGGAAAATTCCAAAGACTTCACCAGAAAACTGTTAGAAACAATAAACAAATGCAGTAAAAGTGCAGGATACAATATCAATGTACAAAAATCAATTGCATTTTTATATACCACCAACAAAACTTCAGAAAAAGAAATGAGAAAAACAATTCCTTTTGCGATTGCAACAGAAAGAATAAAACATCTAGGAATGAACTTAGCAAAGAACATGAAGGACTTATACACTGAAAACTATGAGACTACTAAAAGAAATTGAAGAGGACATAAAGAAATAGAAAGATATTCCATGTTCATGGATTGGAAGAATCAACATAGTTAAAATGGTCATATGACCCAAAGAACTATACAAATTTAACCCAATTCTCATCAAAATCCCATAGATATTCTTTCAAGAAAGAGATAAATGAATCATCAGATTCATCTGAAACCTCAAAAGATTCCAAAGTGCTAAAGCAATCCTACAATAAAAAAAAATAAGCCTGGAGGCATCACGCTACCCAATTTCAATCTATACAAAGCGTCAATAATAATAACTGCTTGGTATCGGCAAACATACAAACAAACTGACACAAACCTATGGAACAAAATTCAAAACCTAGAAATAAATCCACAAATATATAGACAGACAATTTTTGACAAAAGAGTGGAAAATATACAATAGGGAAAAGAAAGTCTCTTCAGTATATGGTGCTGGGAAATTTGAAACAACACGTGCAAATGAATGAATTTGAACTGCGAACTGTCATCATATACCAAAATTAACTCAAAATGAATTAAAGACATCCACATAAGACCCGAAACAATAAACTGTATATAAGAAAACATCAGTACTAATTGTATAGACCTTGGGTTCAGGGAGGACTTTATGAACCTGACCTGAAAGACAAGGGAAGTAAAAGCAAAAATAAATAAATAGGACTATATCAAACTATAAAGCTTCTGCACAACAAAAGAAATCATCAACAAAACAAAGAGACAACAAACCAAATAAGAAAAAATATTCCCAAACAATGCCTCTGATAAGAGGCTAATGTGTAAAATATGTAAAGAACTAGTACAACTCAACAACAAAAAGAGAAACAATCCAATTAAAAAATGGGCAGGGGACCTGAACAAATATTTCTTCCATTAAGACATACTAATGGCTAACAGATATATGAAAAAATGCTCAAACCTTACTAGCTACTAGGGAAATACAAATCAAAACCATAGTAAGATACCACCTCATACCTGTTAGAATGGCCCTTATCAACAATACAAGGAACAAGTGTTGGAGAAGGTATGGAGATAAAGGAACTGTCATACACTGCTGTGGGAATACAAAGTGGTACGAGAACTATGGACGTTCCCCAAAAAACTAAGAATAGTTTTGACCCAGCAATCCCTCTTCTGGGTATCTACCAAAAAATCTTGAAAACCTCAGTCCACAAAAATATCTGTACCCCAATGTTCATGATAGCACTATTCATGGTGGCCAAGTTCTGGAAACAGCCAAAGTGTGCTCTGATAAACAACTAGATAAAGAAGTTGTGATACATTTACACAATTGAATACTACTCAGATATAAGAAATGATGAAATAGGGCCATTTATGGCAACATGATTGGACCTAGAGATGATCATGCTAAGCAAAATAAGCCAGACAGAAAAAAACCAAGAACTACATGATTCCACTCATATGTGGAACATAAAACTGAAAGCAACAAAGAAACAAAAACTCATGGACGCAGTCAATAGTTTAGTGGTGACCTGAGAGTAAGGGGGTAGTGGAATGGAAGAGAAGAGACAGGAACTCAAATATATGGTGATAGAAAGAGAACTGACTCTGGGGGATGAACACATTATACAACACATAAAACCTATGTAAATTTTACTAATCAATGCCACCTCAACAAATTTAACAATAAAAAAAACTTTATACATGTTAATTCTATATATGTACGCAAATTGTATTTTTTTTTTTTTTTTTTGGTTTTTGGTATGTGGGTAGCTCCCTGACTGGGAATCGAACCCAGGCCGCAGCGCTGACAGCGCCAACGCTGAAGCCTTAAGCCACTACACTATCAGGGAACTCCCACAAATTATATTCTAAACTCTTTTGAAAACAATACTTTGACCTATCTAATATTGAAGAGCTTATAGTTTGTTGAGGATACTGACAACTAAATATATGAATTAAAATATCATGTTTTTTGGCATTCATTACTAGTTTATATACCTTTTCTAATAGAAAAGGTGTTTGAAAACAGCTAATAAATTAAATGGTGTTTGCATTTAAGAAGTGACTGAGTCATATCCATCCAGTTCAACTTATCATTCCGTATGCCACAGATGGTAGATAATTAATAAACAGATCTCCAATTGAAATATTTGTTGATTAAATGACATGTTCCTCATATGCTGTCTACAGCTAAACTAGTATTGTATATAACACTAATAAATTCTAATAGCACATTCCGAGGCTCTGTGAGGTAATATATTAAATCATTTCTTTAATAAGAAAGAATAAATAATGACCTTTTTTCTCAAACTACCTCTGACCTCCATATCTTATAATTAAACTTCCAGATCTACTTCTTACACTTTCCTCTTTGTCCCTTAAGTCTTGTATGTATAAAATTCTTCAACAAGTTTGTTTACCCTCTGAATTCAGTTCGATCTTTTCAAATGCTATGAAGAGCTAAGAAAGAAGCACTGAGTACTACCGGTGACAATAGGCTATTTCCTTCTTCTTATGAGTTTTAGAGTGTTAGTTCATTCCAGCCCATTTAAGCATTATATGAATAAAAATAATCTTCACTCTCTCCATCTCATATAATTAATTAATTGATTGATTTATACCTTACTTTTTTCTCAGGAAGATTATTAGATTATTTACTTAAACTTTTAAAAAACTACACAATGACACAATATAAAAAAGTTGTGTGAAAGGAAATAAAGAAATTAGATTAAGGAAAAGTGATGTAAATTGGAATTAAGATAAAATGCATATTCTAGTGATCTCTACTTATGAAGAAGAAAAATTATGAGGAAGAAAAAATTTACCCATTGCAATGTATTGTGGCTAAATGGGGAGAATATTGTTTGAAAAAATTCAACTGCTCATAGGACAAGTCGATAAAAATTTTTTCTCTAAGATTTTTATTTTAGTGACAGAAGGAGAACTGACTCTGGGTGGTGAACACACAATGTAATATAGAGGTGATGTAATATATCATAGAAATGTATACTTGAAACCTGTATAATTTTTAAACCAACATCACTCCAATAAATTCAATAAAAATTTTTTTGAAATTGTTAATGTTAGGTAATAAGTTTAACAAATCATTTTATGTAAGTTTTATAGGGATTTTGTTTTTGTTCTTTTGGTAGGTGCTTTATTTTGTTGTAACAATAGTGTCAATCAATTAAAATGGATAATTTATATACAAGTGATATTCATTTACAGTACAAAAACTTCAGGAACATTTTGGGGGTGAGAGAAGAAAGTATAGTAGAATGCAACACTGTCATGTAAGAGAATATTTTAGAATAAATGAAATCCATTCAGCTGGATTTTAAGTAACTCTTGAACCATACCAAGCATAGGGTTTTACTCTGCCAAATGCTTCATTTGCCAATGTTGCCCATTGCCATTTGAGAACATTCTCACAGATACAGATGTGCTACAACCATAGTGAGAGAAGAGTGAAGATCTTTTTGAGGAGGTTCAGAGGCTAATGATGACTTGTGCTTGAAGAGAACGCCTTCTCAGTTTGCCCTGAACTGAGCTGTCAGAAAGGCCATGTTTCCCTCTTAGAAAATTATTTTAAAAGAATGCCATCAAATGCTGTTAAATGGATAAGAAGGCCAGCAAAGCTTGACCCACAGAGCCAATAATAGTCACTTCGTAATTTGAATCTAGCTCTATCCACCAACTTAGTTTCTGCTTTTCCTAAGACATCATTAATAGCATTTATTATCAGCATTAATATTACTCTGAACATTATTATTGCTGTAGTATGCTTGTAAATACTGATGTTTCAAATAATGATGCAATAACCTTACTAAATATTGTCACTTCTCAATGAATTGCTCCAAAATCAAGTGGCTCTTGAAAATTAGATGTTTTAGCATTCCTTACTAAGTGTCCAACTATTCATTAAGAATGAAAATGTGTTTCACATATGCTGGTCTTTGACCTTTCTATTTGTAGACCATTTTACACTTATGGTTTCATTACCTTCTCCGAAGCCTTGACAATATTTGGCAAGCTTTGCAAAATAGTAATTTGATCTCCTTGCCTTAGGGCCACCCAGCAAGTCAAGAGCAGCCAAATAAGGGCAAAACCCTATGTTTTTAGACTCCTTTTTTTCCTATATTATACAAAAAATATTCACATATCAACATGTACTTTTTTCTTAGCAATATAGTACATATATATTAATTTATCACTAAGAAATTATATAAAAATTTTTAAATAGTAAAACAAATTTATAATGCTATAAGTTCTGCTACTAAAATTTTTAACTATTAGTACCAGTATTGTGGAACTTTCTGAGTCACAGTTACAAACTGTCGAAATGCATGATTGATAAGCAGTTGCCAGAAATCCTTAGCTGTAAGAAGAAACATACTACAGATTTTCTGCTAAAAAGTAATGTTTAGAATATGTCTTTTTAAATGAATATTTACTTTTTCAGAAAATTATTCCAAAAAGCTAAGAGGCTTATTAAATTAACTCCATAATTCATATGAGCTTATTTGCATAACCATTGCAACGAAGTGTTCCTCCCTCATGCTAAATCCATTCCAAAGGTAATTATGGAATAACATTTACAGACCTTTACAAGCAGATATAATTGCTGTCCTTGGTATGTATGTAAAGAAGTTTAGGTAAAAAAGATTAAGTGACTTGTTCAAGGTCATCCAACTAACAGGTGGGTAGAATTTAGAGAGTGTGACACCCACTCTCTAATGTTGCATTTATGATCTATTTAATAGCTTCTGTGTAAGAACAGTAAATAGCTTAATCACTTGATCACAAGAGTACATTGATTCGACAAGTCAAATATGACACAGCTTAAAAGGTGCATTTTATGAAAGATGTTTACCTTATCCTTGTTTACACAGCAAGGAACTTTGAGGAGTTAATTTCAAAACTGTAAGCTGCATGAATCAACTTTGATAAAAAACAAATACAGAAAACCCGAACAAAATCTAACTATTGTAGGCAGATAATAATATAACTTACAAATATGCCATATTGTGTTTGCAGCTCAGTGTAATGGAAGACTTTTAAAATTCTTATTGTTAAGTCAGCTTACAGAAAGACCAAGAAAGTAGAAAATACATCCAAGTAATTAAAAAAATAAACAAACCACTGTAATCACTATAAAATTAAACTTTCTTATTTGTTCAACTTGTTTTTATAGGGTGAGTAGGCAGGAAATAAAGTGAAAGATATTAGGTCTAAGGTAAAATAGTGCATGTACAAATGTATAATCATTCCATACCTAGATCGTTTAACTTACACAGTAACACCAAAATTGAAACTACTTAGGAAGTAATGTAGATATTTGTATAACTTCATTCATGAACATAAGAAGATGTTTTCAATAGCACAAGCTCAATTGAGGTAATAGTATCTTCAATAAGAAATTTTAATCACTGTGAATTACTTCATAGCTGTGCTATGAAGAAAGACTTCAGACTCATAATAATTCAAACAATAAATGCATTATTTTTTCACATTTAGAATGAATCCATAGTATTTTGTTCAATAATACATTAAGCTGGTATATGAGTATATCTGTGTATATTAACTTTGTACAACAAACTTAATTATGATTAAAGAACATAATGTAAATTGTATTAGCTGTGATAATGTAAAGTTTATTTGACAGAAGTGAGGTGGGAAAGAGGGTATCTTAAAAGAATAGAAGGTATTCAAATATTCTCATTTACAGAGAGAGGAGTCAAAAAATGTTATCTATTGTTGATCAGAAAGGAAATATGTTTATATTATTATTCAAGTTACAAATTTTATATGAAACTAAATAAAATGATAAAAATATATGAACAAAAAGGACTGTTTAAATGTGCAATTAAGAGAAATTATGTTCTGCTATAGTAAGCACACAACAGGTAATGTTGAAACTTCTTAAGTTAATGGAAAAGAAGCATGGTGTATTATTAATACTTAGAGATACCAAGTTAGCCACCAAAATAAGAAAAAGTACCCTGTTACTAAAAATGTGCTGGGGCATGGGCAAGATACTTTTTCTTTATATTATTTTATTTTGTAAATCATGTTTCTATATTAATAATTTTAGATTAGGTTATGAGTTATCCATTAAAATTTATAAATTTATAATTACTAGCTCTGACTTAAAGTTATTACTAAAATGGTACCTAATCTGCTACCAAATTTCACTGAAACTAATTAAAAGTAAAAAATATATGACCATTTCAAACCATATGCAAATAATATATCATTACAGAAATAGCCTGGTTCTTAGTAAATCCTTAATTGGAGAAATGATAGTCTTTAGTAATATTTCAAATTAACTCAAATAGTTCACAAAGTACTATGGTTATGGGAACACACCAACGGAAGTGCAAACTTAGTGAATTATTTGCTCTACTGAATTGAATCTCACCTGAATTCTGTTAGTAAATCTTTCAGAATGGAAACATTATTTAAAAACATATTTGGAGTCAAGTTGAAGACTATTTCTGTATCTACAGTTGATGAAAAGTGTTAGACATTTAAAGAAAACACTTTTATGTACTCAAAGACTTACAATCTTATAACTATTTTATTCACTCCTTGAGAATATTTATTATCAGAAATGATGTTTTTTAAACTAGTGAGAACAAATGAGAACCATATATTCTAAGCAATTAAAATTAACCACATATTATTTTAGTGTTATTAATGGTATGTCAGTATGCTGTAGTAAGCATTTTTATGCAATATAAGCATACTTAAAGTATTTTTCAAAGGTAGGAATATTTAAGTTTTGATTAACAATTTTAATAATAATGTAAAATTGTGGAATACATTGTAAGCAGCATTATAAAATCTGAAATGATATTTTATAAAAATGTCTCAGACTTTTTAAATAGTTCATATGGATTATTTTGTTTTATAGACAATATAATGTTCATATGTTCATATTGATATTTACATTTGATATATAAATTATTGCTTGATTAGCAAAAATATTTTTAAAATATTTGCTAAGCTGTATGGTAAAAAGAAATCTGTTTTAGTCTCAGTGATGCTAGTAAGTGACTGACTATGCAAGTTGCTGAGTCATTAATTTCTCTGAGCTACCAGTTCACACCAAGTTCACATTGTAAAATCCTGAATAATAAATTATGTTTACATTTTAATTTAAGTTTTTGAATGATCTTTTAGAAATCTTAAGTTTCCCTACAACTTTAAAACAATATCACAAAGGTAACTCAAATGATTATGTCATAGAAGTTCTATTTCAGTGAATAATGACATTAGGTTAGAGGAGCCTCTAGCAAATTATAAAGCCTACAGTGAATGGGAACACACTACGACTAAGAATGAGTTGGGTAGAAAAGTGTAAAAAAATAGGGTGTAGTGGGCTTTCTTGAGCTACAGAGAGCGTGCTTCATCAAAAATGAGCAGCTACTACATAAATTCAATTGATTGTTGCCATTTGAGAAAGTGAACCTGTTTGGCAAGTCTACAATTTTTCTACAGAATCAATAGATCTAAATTTATATATGCAATATCTGATTTTTAAATGAAAGCAAATAATTTCAATTATCTGGTTTAAACAATACAAATCTGCTGGCCATGTTAGCCCCACAGACACAATGTTTTTCTTGCGGTTTTTACTGTTATGTAGTCAATTACAAGAATGAATTTTTTTAATCCAAAAATACATAACAGGATACTTAATAGAAATATTTTAAAACATTTTAATTATTAATATTAATTTCTTAAAATATTACATTTAATATTAAAATTAAAAAAGTTATTCATCAAAATTAATTTAAAGATTGCCTTAAGATAATACTTTATTGAGCCATTATCAGACACTTGCATTTATAATTGCATTTTATTCCAAAGACTTTTGATTCATCAGCTTTTGTATGAACAGAAATGATATACTTTTTAGGTATTAAGAGAACAGAAAATTAATTATAAAACTGGGGAGGTAAGTATGTTTTTAAAATAGTTCTATGAGGCAAATGTAATGTGGTGATGCGATATAATGGAGTACGGTACCTTTCCTGTAGTTTAATTTGAATGACATTTGAAGTAAGAAAAATGAATACATGCTACAATTTTTCATTAAGTAGAATATTTAATATTTATAATATTATTTAACTTTCCAAAAGCTAAGTGACTGTAAACGTGCACATACACGCACACAAACTCATGCAAAATACAAACATTAAACTTAGTTTGTAATGGATAAGTTTTGTTGGAAGCCAATAATGTCTTCTCTGATGTTGTTAGATTACCTCATGGGTTGTGTGTGTGTGTGGTGGGGGGCACGCATCCCACTGTATACCCATTGCCTACAATATTGACAGGTTCTCAATAACTTTGTTTAATAATTGAATTATATTCATAGGTTTTTCATGGCATTTTTGACAAATGTGTTTTTGTGTCCTCTACAAGCTTATCAGTGTTAAAGAAGTGGTCAGGAATTGCAGTAGAAAAAACTGCTCCCAAACCACAAGCACTGTGGTAGGACAACAACAGAAAACAGTCTTACAAGCCATCTACACAGAAGGATCTAACGGTGAAGGGAGGACGCTATTTATATAAAAGGAGAGAGGTGAACCGAACAGGCCATGTGAATTATCTACTCCAGAGAACTAAAACAGCTTTTCTATCAGTGAGCTTACTGTGTCTTCTATGTTTGTTTTGAACTAAAAGATTGAAAGACTGCTGTGTTATTCAGGTTCACACCTTTCACTGACCTCTCAACTTTTAGAAGATGCTTTAACAACTTTCGACTTTTTAGTTATTGGTTCAAAGATAAAGTGTTATGGGTGTGCACAGGGTTTGTCCATTCAACAGCGGATACATTGAAGTAAAATTAAATACAATTTCATTTTCTTCTGGCACAGTGGGTGATTATTGAGATTGGCCATTTGCAGTTCAAAGAAGCAACTATGCTGGGTTTTGGATAAAATCTTTTTTAAGCCATATATATTTCAAATGATGTACTTGAACCATCCTTAAATCATATTTTTTCTTAATCCCATTAGGATGAGAGTTGTAAATTTAATGTAATTTTGATATTATGAATGAAAATGTTATTTTCAGTGCAATTTTTCAAATAAGTTTACAAGATTTTTATAACCCCTACAAAGCTGGTGTTATTTCTGTAGCTACTTTGAGTAGTTATTAAAATTACTAAATCCTTTCTTATCAATAACTTACTCAATTAAAATAGCCACAGTTTCTTAGTTTTACCCATAATGAACTTTGAAATAGTAAAGTATTGTTTAGTTAATAAAACAAGTTCACTAATTCACAAACAAAAACACATCTTTATACAGAGTCCATAGTGTAGAATGTATCTCTCACTTTCTCATTGCTTTCCACTTTTGTCCCATATAGTAGATAATCGCCATATTAATTATCACAAAACAAGCATAATAGTCATCAGAAAAAAAGTTCAAATACTAACTCAGGAATACTAAATACCATTCTGTCATTTGCTCTGTCAAATACCCAACTTAGAAACTTTTAGATCTGGAAAAGACTTTCTATAGCATTTGGGATCAACTCAACATTTATATATTATGGATTTAATATACTCATATATCTACTATATTTGTATATACAGAGGGTGTCAAAAATATATACAAATTTTAAGAAAAAATCTGTTAAAATTATAATACGCAATATATACCAATAACAAAAGATGAATACAAATCACATTTGACTTCTGCAACTACAAGAAGTGCTCAAAGTGGTTACCATCACTATTTACATAATACATAAATAACATCTTTAATGTGTGTATACATTTTTTTGGCATGCTAGTATACGTACATATATATATGTTTGTGTGTGTGTATAATTCTAGCTGCTAGGAAGCAAAATTAGAGTTCTAGTTCCTAGAGGCTGTAGTCCAGTGAGGAATAAAAATTTCTTACAATGTAATCTTAAAGCACCAGCATTAGTATTATCAAAGCGAAGATATTTTGACTCAACCATCATGCTATTGAATTCACAAACATATTTGAGGGTAGAGCCACAAATACGCTAATTTAACAAAAACCAATTAGGAAATTACTGGTCTAGTCTAATCTCTTAATTTTAATATTTTTAAGTAAATATATAGTTTCAAAAAGTTAAACTTGGTTAGTCCATATAGTTAGCTAATGACTAAGCTAGTGAGCTGTTAAATTCAGTACATTATTTCATTTTTCTCTGTGCTACAAACATACACTGTCATCTCCATACACACATCAGCAAACACATGCTTCCAATATTAATAGCCAGGATATTGTTTTACTGCACTAGCAGTGGGAATTTCATCTTTCTCATAATCCTAATTCAGAATCTATGCCTCTGTGGCTCACAGCATGCTTTCCTCAATGAATTACTGACAGAGGCTGGTGGATAAGCACATTGGAGTACTTAAGCAGAGGGGTATTCCATGATGTTACAATATTATACGGGTTGCTTGAGGATTATACATAGACTAAGAGAAGTGCAAATCAATAGTTAAGACCTTTGTGAAACATGTCTTTATATAAAAGAGAATACTTACATTTAAAATAGAATGCAGAAGCTTTTACATTGGAGAAATTTTCATTGTATTTACTAATAGATACTTTTACTTCCAGAAAAATCCTGAAGTACCAAGGAAGGGGAAGAAAAAAATGGATAGGTATGGGATTCTTTCTCCACTTAGGATGTAGAAACTTGCAGGAGAATGTCTCTCAGATGCTAATAATAAGAAAAATGAAATAACCTACAAAATCATAAATTTTCCTGTCAAAGAGCTGACATTGCAAAGCAACCAAGGAAACTGATATCCAAAGAGAGATATTCTTCTCTGCAGAGACAAGGTGTATATGAATTGTTTCATTGTTAGCAAAGCACAGTAAGAGAGGTAGCTGCTCTAAAAGAGAAACACAAGAAAGCAGCTACAATTTTAATGAATGACTGTAGGCCAGATGTTGAATAGCATATGAGTTTAGAACAGGGCTTTTCAACTTAAGTACTATTGATATTTTGCACTGGATAATGCTGTGTTGTGGCTGGTGTCCTATATATTGTAGTGTGTTTATAAACTTCCTTAGCCTCTACCAGTTAGATGCTAATAGCAATCCCAAAGTTGTGACAACCAAAATGTCTTCAGACCTTGCCAAATTTACCTGGAATAAGGGGAATATTATCCCATGTTGAGAACTATTGATTTAGAAGAACTGAAAACCCCAGATACAAGGGGACTGTGCACTCACCCACAGGATTTTTTCCAAGTACCCTTACTGGTTGTTCATAAGAAGATTGGAAGCACAGTACAGGCAACCAGAGAAGGTCATCTGCAGTTGTACCGAAGTCTGTAGGAGGTAATCAAATGTCACTGGTGACAGGTAGAAAACACTGTCCATGATTGCTAAACTCACTTCTGAGCTGAAAGAAAAGCTTTAAGCCATGATTGAAGGGACAGCAAACCCCCTTGCTCCCAAAATAGCTAAGGGGGAGGTAAAAGCAAAATCTCTATCCTCTTGGATAGGTGGGTAAGGAATCCTGTTCCTGCCTCAGGACAGAAACTAAGATCCAATGTTGCTGGAGGAAGAATAGAAGATTGTTGTCCCCAGTGGTGGGACAGGGAATCTTCTACTAATGAAGCGCCATGGAAACAGAGGACTTCTACAGCTAGGTGCAGGGCAAGAAATCCTCTTCAGCTTAAGAATTGCCAGAAGGAGAATATATAGTTTAGATGTCATGTTACCATAGTCATGTTGAAAGTAGGAGCAGAAAATAACCCAAATCACTTATACTAATGAAGAGTTTATACAGGTTTCAGGATGAAAGTGAATTAAAAAATTCAAATGCATATCTAGATATTAGCATAATAATTGAAAAGTGATATCATTGATAATAACATTAATAAAATATACTTAGTTATAAATCTCAAAGAAATATGTGAAAGAAATGTATGCTGAAAAATATTGACAAAATTAATTAAAGTAGACCTAAATAAATCGAGATATCTACTGAGTTTATGAACTGGAAAATTCACTATTTGTTAAATGAGCAATTTTCCCAATTGATATAAAGATTCAATGCAATTGCAATTAAAATATCAGCAGGGTTCTGTAGACATTGATAAGCCAATTTTAAATTTTGTATGGAAATATAGTGGAACCTACATTAACCAAACAACTTAAAAGCAAACTTATTACAAAGTACAATAATCAAGATAGTACAGCATTGGCAAAGAAATGGACATATAGATCAATGAAACAGACTACAGTGTCCAATAATAGATTCACACATATATACTGAATTGATTTTTACAGCGAGAAAGGTGCTAGGATAATTGATTGGGGAAAAGTAGTTTTTAAAACAAATGGTGCTGGATCAATTCAATATTCATGTAAAAGATGAACCTTGTCTCATATCTTGCACCATATATAAAATTTAATTTTAGATGGATTATATATCTAACTATAAAACTAAAACTATAAAAGTTCTTTAAGAAAACATAAGAGAAAATCTTTGTCACATTGGATTAAAAAATGCTTTCTTCTAAATGAGACAAAATCATGAAAAGTAATAGAAAAAACTAATCAATTCAATTTTGTCAATATTTAATACTCTGCTCTTCTAAAAACATTAGGAAAATTAAAAGGCAAGTCACAAACTGGGAGAAAACTGCCAAACGCATTTTTTGATAAAGAACTTACATTCAGAATACATGCAAAACATTTACAATTTAATTAAAATAAATCCAATTAAAAATGAAGCAGTAGATTTGAATAAACATCAAAGAAGAGATGATTGGAAAATAAAAACATGAAAAGCTGTTCACATCATTAATTATTTGGGAAATGCAAACTAAAACCACTGTAAAATATGAAGACATACCCACAAGAATGGCTAATATGCAAAAAAACAGAAAGTTTAAAAAGCTGGCAAAAATTTAGATCAGCTAGAAATATTGTACACATTGCTTTCGAGAATACAAGTTGTGCAACCATTGTGGAAAAAAGCATGGTAGGGTCTTATCAACTTGCACCTACCATATTATTCTGAAATCTTACTTCTAGTCATTTGCTCAAGGGAAAGGAAAACACACTCGTATTTATGTGAAAGTTTTTAATGAGTTTATTCACAATAATCTTAGACTGTAAACAATGCCAATCTTCATCAATTTGGTATCGGTTAAAAAAAATTGCAGTTCATGCATACTTATTACAATTCAGAAATAAAAAAATAATAACGAATCACTTACATAAGCAATAGCAAAGCTAAATATCAAAAACAAGCTAAGTAAAACAAGTTAGACACAAAGGTGTACATATTGCATAGTTACATGACCTTCTAGAAAAGGCAAATAATAGGGGTAAAAATCCGGTCGGTGATCAAATTAATCATCCAAAGTTTTGTTTATCTTAAACAATTTGAAATTGACTGTAATGTTTTGCCAAAAGAATTATTACCTAACGATAATTAAAAAACACGTATTAGAGACTAACATATGGACATTTTCAATAATAATTTTATGCATTAGATATAAAAAACTTCATATATGTGGATATTTCATGTGCTTCTCAATTGTATATTTTATGCCTTTATCAAGAGAAATCCTTTTTGCTTGAGTATTGATATTTTTTTGCTTTAATTATAGATTGATTTTCTCCTCACTCTAAGTAACATTTCAGCAATGCTCTAGCAAGTAATATTTCATCACTGTCAGAGAAATTAACATATTCACTTCTAGATATGTATTATGCAGATGTGCTATATTTCATTCGGCTTTCTGAACCCGTGGCCTTGGTCTCTCTCTCATTATACCAGCCAAACCCCGACAGGTCACATACTACCCTGCAGCTCTAACTCAGTTTTGTAAAACTTGGCTCTGAGGAGGCTCAGCTTCTTTCTTTGCTCCTCTGAATCGATCACCAGGCCCAGTCTGTTCCTAACACTCCACACAGCCATTTCCACTCTACTGTTCTCACACTATTTGTAGTGAGAGGGATTAATTTAAAACTGTTAGCTTCCAGAAGTCCACACAAAAAGTGGATCCAAGGCTTTTCTGCTAGTGTCTTAAATTTAATTGATTCTATTCTATCTGAAGTTGAGACTTCAGATTCAGTACAGAGGACCAAGAAGAGTACAGGTCCATGTCATTGGCATCTAACACTCTTGTTGCATTCCTTTAAAATCTCTTTAATGAGTAATGGTGGTGGTAAGAAGTTGTGGGTGAATGCTTATGCCTAATCTTGTCTTCTCCTGCATATTTTTATTTCATCTATATGTTTTTTGGGAAAGTATAGTTTTTAAACAGAAAAGTTGTGAATTAGGCATTTAGGTCCAGTATTTACCCTAGGGCCACTTCCCACCTTCAGGCAATGCCAGACTCATATCTTATAAGCCAAAATAAGGAAATAACACAGTTAATATGGAAATTGGGAAGGAAATTAACAGAATTGCCATCTGTTAATACTTCACATATTATCTTATACTATTCCTTTCATATATGTTTTTATGGAATGCATTTTTAAGATAATTTTTAGGTCAAATATACTTTTTAATGTATCCTTATTCATTATACCTAATGTTTTTATTAAGCAATGAAGCTAAAATTATAATGTTATTAATAGAAAAATAGTTCTTGAAAATATTAGACTATAAATGTTTTGAAATTTTATTTTTATAAAATTTCTATACTGTGAAGTAATTAAATCAGGTATATAAATGAAATGGTAAAATGGTATTGAACCCTATTCCTTTAACAGTTGCAAAAAATTGGTCGTGATTTCTTTTTAAAATCAAACATGTCGTAGTACCACATGTTGTACTTGAGTTTACTCCACAGAAGATTTTGTATCTGCCAGTAGTTTCATTGTAACAATTGGCACTAAGAATTAGGGAAAGAGGTGAAACAGGCAAATATCAGAAAAATAACACTTTTATGGTTAAATAATAATTAAATCAATGGCGATGAGATTAGCTAACAGCATGAAAACTTCCCAGAAGGAGTTGCTCTAAAGTGGATTTGGAAACATTTAAATTGCCTCCCTGGATGCTATGAAAAGTAGTCAAATTAAAATGAACCAGCATTAAAAGAAATCAGTTTGTTAGATGTTATTAAATAACATTTACATTCATAGTATGATTTTGTAATAATAGTCTCCAAGCTATTGAAGCTGTAGGGAGAATTAATAATTTCTAGATCCATAGGATTTCTAAGATAAAAGAAACTGAATCATCATTAACTACCCTAAACTTCAGAAAAAAGAGGAAGCCAAGAGGGCCTTAGGATACAATAAATAGTAAACAATTAAAACTAGAAGGTTATAAAATCATCACATATTTTCCTAATAAATCAGTTTAGATTAATAGAATCAGGATAGATTATTTTTAAATATTTTGATTTATTTAGAAAGCCCTACTTTCAGTGTCTGTTTACTGTATCATTTTACTTTTCTCATTGGACCCTGGTAGGAAGGTAATGAATTAGCAACTGGGGGAAAAATAAAAATAAAAATTAAAATTAATAGTTTAGGTAATATATTTCTAAATTATTCTCATGTTTTATTGACATGAAACAATTTTGTCATGCTTGCTTGCTGTTGGGATTGCTCTCTTTCTAGTATATGGAAGCTCTAATAAAGTTTTGGATAACTGGTTTACTGTGCTAGAGAAATGAAATTTTAGCATTTGGATCTATCAACCTTAAAAAAGAATTGGAGAATGATATTTTGACCTGTTCATAGTATATTTTTGGATTCACTTTACCTTAGCTATACAAACTATAATAGATTGTTAAATTATATAAAGAAAGCAATGTGCATTTTTTCACTTTCATTGGTATTGTTACTTAAAAGAGACCACTCTTATAAGAATGTTGATGTATAAAGATCTCTACAAACAACTATTAATACATAGTTAAATTTGTTTGTGTGTATGTGTAAAATAGGTACAAATTGGTACAAAAAGAAATATGGTCAGGAAGATTATTTCTCTTTTCAAGGTGTTTATTTAAAATTCACTTTGCAGTCAAGGCACATAAGAGACTTTGATCTGAAGAGGTTTCCTTTTGAAAGTGACAAGCTAGTTTTCTCTAAAACATTAATCCTCTGGCTATTTATCAGAGACTAGAGACTGTAAGGACATTGAAGACTAGAAATATACTCAGAGAATAAAGAAAATCCCAGCACTTCTTGAACCCAAAGACTTTTTTCACATTACACAAGATCATTTCAAAAATATATATTTGGAATTAATATGGAAATGTATGCCTTCAATTATTTATAATAAACAGATTGTAGAAATTATAATTTAGTGGATTTAAAGCACAAGAAACTGCATGCATACACATACAAGTTTAAATGTAAAAATCAGTTTTAATAGCTATGGCAAAAGAAAAGATGATTTAAAAGGTTTTAATCATATTATTTCTTTTCATATCACTAAATTCATCCCAAAGGCGAAATAAAGTGTATAAAGCACAGTACACAGAAGAAGCATTCTTTTGGGAAGGCTATTCAGAGAACATTATAGATAGGTCAGTGCACAGAAGTAGTCTGATAAGTTTCAGAAATTTTTATTTCTCCCAGACTATTGTGCCCAGGACTGTGAGAGATGACAAAAATAAGTAAATAAAAAAATTTTTTAAAATAATTCAGGAAGTCAATATGTTCATGAAGAAATAAAATAGTCCTTATGAGTTTGTTTTTCAGAATTGTGGCTTTTATACTTTTGGAAGTAGAGATAATCTAATTAGCTGTAACATCTTTTACTGTGTCTACTAATGGGAATGCTGAAATATAGAATGTTGTCTTACGCGAGATCACGTAGGATGTAAAAAATGTTGGGAAAGAGGTACTGGCCTGACAGTAAAGAAAGTGAATGTTAATTTACTAAACTAGACTTATCGAATAAAATAACTTAGCTCACCTTTCATTTCTGTAATTGCAAAATTAAACTGGTTGGATTAAAATATAACAACTAAAATGTAACAAAACATATGTAAACATGTCTAAGTTTGAAAGTACAATTTTCAGAACAGCACACACAGTCCGACGTCGTTTATACTCACGCATTTAAAACACACAGCACACTATTATGCGTGGCTTGTGGATAGATACATGCATATAAAAAGTAAAAATAGACAAACATACTCGTAAAGATTTTAGAACAAGTGTTTGGGATATAGTAAGGTGCTGTTATTAATATTTTGTCATTGGAACATCAGATCTCTCTTGAGCTAATGATATTCATATATTCCAGGTAAATCTTGACTCTTCCTCTATTTTTTGTATATAGCATGCACCATAGGAGACGAAAAAATATTTGCTTCCTAACAGTTTTTAACATATATAAACTCTGTGTTCATCAAAGTATTGAGAGGAAAATACCTGTGCATCATTAATGATGTTTATAAAATTATTTATTATATTCTAATCTAAAATAATACAAATTTTACATACATAGAGATACAAGAAATATTTCAAAATGCATGTCAATTTTTAATTTTAATTTGTTTTTAGTATGTAATTCAGAAAGTTTCAATTATCTTAATATAGAATATAGTTGGTTATTTAATTTCTGTGTGTAGCTTTAATTCATTGCCACAAAGTTATTATATTTTCTAATTCATTATATTTTACATAACTGTATTTCCATAACTAGGTATTTTTCAATAAAGTACATATTATAATGTCATCTTGACATAATATTTTCTGCTTGTATAATTTGTAATGAATTAATGAATGACATTTATTTAAAATATTTTTAAATTTACTATTTCACTCTTCCTTTCTCTTATATTTTAACCTTACTTGCTTTATTTTATGTGTATAACAGATATATTTATTATAAGTAGGTGAAAATATATACTCTAAAGAAAACTGTTTCAATGATATAATAATTTAGAATTCTAGTGTATCAGTAAATATACAGAAATATTATTTGCATTTTCTAGTGTCTAATCAAATGAAAAAAGTCAGGTCAATATTTGAGATTAAATTTAAATTTAATCAAGCAATAGTATCTTGATATCTCAACAAATGATATTATGAACTCCAAAGCAATGATTTCAATATGGTGCAAAATTAGCAGTAGTTTAAATAATTTATGCACCAATCACATAGTGAAAAAACAATAATTTTATTTTGTAGCTTCAAGAAGATGAATTTTAATTCTCACTAAACTTTTTAGCAACTCTTAAGTCTCACAATAAAAGATCAAAATTATTTGTTATTTATTTTGAAAAAATAATAGAGATTTTCCAGTTTGAATCAAACTTTATGTCCCAGAATAGTGATGCTGAATCTTACAGCTTTTTGTACAAATTTAGAAAATTTTACAACTTACTTAAAATAAAACTGTTCTATAATTCTCATTGCATTGATTCATCAAATGAAAACAACACTGTGGTCCCTGGAAGCAAAGATAATTCATCTTTATATTCTCAGTACTTAGCATGTGTCTTGGTGCAGTGAAAGTATTACACAAAAGCCTGTAGTATTTGAGTGAATGAGAAGAAAATCAATTGCTTCATATATTTGTAGATTTGATCTATATCTCTGAATTGTTCTGCTCTAAATAGAGAGTTTAAAAGAAGAAAGAGAAAAGTAATCTCTAAATTTAAAGGGTAGCAAAAGAAGTGGTGAAATTGGACAGCGTCATCTTTAATTCAATTAAGTTCAACTCCTCTCCACATAAATTCTGAGTTTTTCTCTGTACCTGGCAACACATGAAGCATAGAATAGAATCGGAAGATAATATTCTATGTTTCATGAGCTTGCTATTTTTTAAAATAAATGATTATTTTTTAAAAAATTAAAAATGTCCATCTACTTATCTACGGAGTTTCTTAAATTTGGGCACCCAAAATTGTGTTTTTCAAAGTACTTTTTATTTTATTTGAATCCTAATAGAAATTTTTTTTGATATTGTCATTGCTTTAAAATGCTGGGTAATGTAAGCCCTATTTATTGTAGATACTCATACATGTGGGAATTTAAAGACACATTGCCTGTAGAATAAATTCTGAATTATTAATTGGTGCCAAAATTCACAATAATTAACATCATGTTCTCCATATCCTTTAAACAAGAAAAGCATGTCAGACAGGTAACATAGGACATATTTAATTTAACAAAAATCTTTTATATGTAATATATTTTATATGTATGATAGAAATCCAAAGAAACATCTTCCTCTAAAGTCCTACCCACTCCCAAGTGCACTAAAATATTGCATTTTTCACAAAAAGAGATTTCAAAATTTAAGAAATCAAACCTTATTTTGTCTTTAGAAAGAATAAATATTGTCTATAAAGAAATACCTGTAATCGCAATTACTTGAATAGGAACTACCTTTTTTAGACAATTCCTGTCCTTTTGATTCTTAGACAAATGAAAATTCCTACAGATGATTTTTTAGAATTGCAAAGATTAAGGGTGTGAGCAGAAACTACATACATTTTGCACATTTTTTGCAATAAAATAACTGGTATGTATTTAGAGAAAAAAAGACTAAATATACTTGCATATCTATTTTTAATTTAAAATGTTTTAAAATTACAATTGCTATACAAAATTATATCAGTTTCATGTTGTCTAACATAGTGATTACACATTTATATACCTTATAAAGTGATCACCCCAATAAGTCTAGTATCCATCTGACACCATGCACAGTATTACAATATCATTGACTATATTATTTGTGCTGTGCTTTATATCACCATGATTATTTTTATAACTGACAATTTGTACTTATTAATCCCTTCACTTTTTTCGCTGATACACCCTAACTCCCTTTCATCTGGCAACCCTCAGTTTGTTTTCTATATCTATGTACTTGTTTCTGTTTTGTTTGTTCATTTGATTTTTAGAATCCATGTAGAAATAAAATCGTATTGTATTTGTCTTTCTCCACCTGACTTATTTCACTTAGCATAATGCCCTCTAGGTCCATCTATGTTGTCACAAATGGTAAGATTTCATTACTGGGTAATATGTCATTGTATATGAGTGTGTATACCACTTCTTTATCTATTTGTCTATAGATGGACACTTAGGTTGTTTTTATGTCTTGCCTATTGTAAATAATGCTGCAATGAGCATATTTAATTCTATATTTTATTATTTGAGGAATCTTTATATTGTTTTCCATAGTGGCTACACCAATTTAAAAATCTCACCAACAGTGCACAAGGGTTCCCTTTTCCCCATATCCTCACCAACATGTGGTGTTTGTTGCTTATGGCCATTCTGATAGGTGTGAGGTGATAATTCATTGTGATTTTAATTTGCATTTCCCTAATAATTAGTAATGTTGAACATCTTATTGTATGTCTATTGGTCATCTATATGTCTTCTTTGATGAAACATCTATTTAGGTCCTCTCTTCATTTTTTAACCAGGTTGTTTGTTTTTTGGTGTTAAGTTGTGTGAGTTTCTTATACAGTTTGGATATTAATTCCTTATCTGCTGTATCATTAGCAAATATTTTCTTCCATTAAGTAGGTTGTCTTTTTGTTTTATAAACAGAAGTTTTCGATAAATAAATTTTATGGTTTGAAATTTTAAATATATATTGCAATTTCAGAAATGGGAAAATACAAAAGAGCTGGAGTAGTCTTGAAAAACAGCATGAGTGAGTAAGATAGGGAAATGGCCAGAGCATTAAGAATGATTAGGGTTTAAGAAAATAGAGGGAGTTCAGAAGTGCAGTCATGCCCCAGAGTCAGACCATGAAGTCAGTTGGACAAATCTCAGACCATCAACCCTGACGGACCCAATGTTTCTTTCTAATGTAAATGTTGCGAATGTATGACTTCTACTTCAGGCTGGCTTTGGGACTTTGTAGACTGGTATTCTACCATCACTTTGAAATGGGTGGGGAGTTGACCAACTTAAAAGTCTTTTCTGGATTGAGAAGAAAAATAACATATTTCTTTCTTTTCCCTTAAATCTATTCTTTCTTCCACAGCTGTCTCAAAAGTTTTTCCAGGTGCTTTATACTTATTTTATTCCTTCCCCCACAGTTCTCTAAGTAAATCCCCTAAGTAATTTCATTAACTAGAGTGCTTTGTGAAAAAAACAAATTACCAAATCCAAAAAGATTTAAAAAAAGAGAGCCTTTGTACTGCTTTGACCCCTCCCAGAGAATGTGACACGAGCAGAAACGTGAACAGTGCGTGTGGAGAAGCTGGTTCTTAGTCTTGCTTTTGCCTTTACCAGGAGAGCCTGCCTATAGCAATCTGGGAAATAGGAGATGTGAAGCAGAGCTGACTTGCCCCAATTAAACCAGCTGAGACCCTCTTAGATGAACAGATAGCCAGTCAAGCTCCAGGTGTGTGAGTGAGCCTTGTCAAGATTAGGAGACTAAATGGGCAGACACTTCCAACAGCAAGCTACCGGAGAACATGAGCAGTAACAACCAAGCCACATCTACATCAGCAAAAGCTGTAAGATAGGGCAGACTTAAACCTTTGTTGTTGCATGCCTCTGAGTGGTGGGTGGTATGTCAGACAATGCTACTGCGTCAATAGCTAACTGATGCACTTAGCCTGTAACCAAAGAAATCATCTTTTTATATCCTCAAAAGACAATACCCTGTAGTCACTTCCTCAGAGTAGTTTGATTAAGAAAAAGCTACATCTTTCTGCCTGCACAAAGCCGCTGCACTCCCAAGACTCACTAACAGAAGTGTTTCTCTCATCAAAAAGGTCCAGTGCATTCAGGATTCTTCCTGAAATAGCAGTTGGCCAAATGGTACTTCAATTTTCGTAAACACAGACTGATTATTACTGAATTGCTGAGGGTTTTTGTTTGTTTATTTGTCTTTGTTATTTTTTAATTTTTCTTTTCAAATAAAAGTGAAAGGGAGAATTTACAATTATAGCCACATGCCTATTAAAATTGAAGAAATAATAGAGAAAAAGTAGAATTCATCATTTTAAATAATGAATAAAATGTATGTTATCTTAAGCATAATTCCCTCAATCATAGTATTTGCCAGGATCTTAAAGGCATCTGAACTGTTTTATTATATATCTGGGAACTATCATGGAATATCCACCACGTGCCATCATATATAAAATTACTTACATTTGTGTAACAGGTGAAGTAGTAGAATAATTGCTAGATCTTTCCTCTTCTTACATTCATGGAATCAGATGCTATGTATTAACATATGTGTATAAGTACAGTTATGCTCAGTTTTATAAATTAGTATGAACTAAACTTCTTCCAAGAGGAAGGAGGGAGAGAAGGGATAGAATTTCCTACCTTTTGATAGAGTATCCTAAATGGTCTATTTATCCTAATAAAGCACTTATTTAAGTATTTTCTATTATTCCTTCCCCTCTTTTCAATATACTCTACACCCTTCTCCATGTTTCTCTGTGCAACCAGAGGTCATCTTGTCCTGACCACTTTACTATATCCAGTCTCTCAGTTGTGCAGGCAATAGGGCAGCCATGGTAGGAGGTCATATAGAAGATAGTTAGGGTACCTACCCAACAGCCTCCTTGCAAGATTCCCGGGAGTTGCCAAAAGTTACTTTTCTCCCAGGACAGAACTTACCCTCTTTTTTCTGATCTTAGATTCTGGCCACGTGTCACTTTCACGTCCCTTAGGGTTTTGCGGTGGTAAACTCCTAGTCACTGTACCAGTACTTGTTTCTCCTTATCCCGTACCTTTATAATTTATTACAAATAATGCCTCCTAAAATTGTAATTATCCTGTATTGATTTCACTATCTGTTTTCTGTGGGGACACTAACTAGTAAAATCACAGTCCTCAAACTTTTCTTTTTCGTGTAACAGTTAACTTTGTGCAGGAGGTGTGAAATGTGTGTCTGAGCTCTTGTGTGGGTTAGAATTTGCCTGGTTGTTGGAAGGGCGGTTTTAAGGTAGGAAGTAGAAAAAGTATCCATTCTACTATTCTGTGAACAAACTTTATGGCATGATAGAACATAGGGTCAAATTTATGTGGATAAAAATGCAAGCCTGGCCTATTTTCTGACTGTGGTAAGCTTGTTGATCATTTAAACCTCAATTTTTCCATTTGTGAAATAAGCATTTGATTCCCTGTTCCTTTCACTTTCAGCAGGATTCTTGAGAGAATCAAATGAGACAGCAAGTAAAGACACATAGAACTATAAAATTTAAAAAACAGTTTTTGTTAAATATTTAAGAATATTCCGTATTTTGTGATTTTGGCCCAATTAAATTGAAATGCATAAGATTTACAAACTCTTACTGGTTTGACATATATATTTTTTCTATTAAAAATTAGGATGAATGGAGTTACAGGTGCGTTAGTATAACTCAGTTAAAGATGAAATCCAATAAACTAGAAATTTTACCAAGACTAATTTTACTAATAACATAATTTCTGGAACGTCATATTTTGGCAAATCCAGGTCATTCACATGAGTTAATACTATAGAACTCATCTAGATACTGTGGGGCCTGACCATTTGGTAAATTATACCAAATCTTTTATTACAAAATCATAAGCATGTAATTCTGTAACATAACAATATCATACTCTAGCACACTCTAGGTGACATTTTATTTTTTTTAATTCATTTTTATTGTTAGACTTATTGGGGTGACATCTGTTAGCAAGGATTACATAGGTTTCAGGCATACAATTCTACAGTGCATTGTCAACTTGTTGTATAATAAGTTCACCACCCAGTGTGAGTTCTCTTTCCATCACCTTATAGATGAGATGTTCAAATTGCTGTTCATGTCGTGTGAGACATTCGTGTTTAGGGTCCGGCGTTACTTCTGCTAGACCCTGTATTTAGAATCATTCACTGATTGTTTCGTGGCACTAAACACCTAAAAGACAATCTCATGGTCTCTCTCCCTCTCCCTCCCCCTTTCCTGCCCTTCTCTGCTCTCTGGGTTATCCAAGTAAACAGAGCCTACATCATGAGAGTTATGTGTGGTCTACTTGTTATCATTTGCCAATGAAATCTTAATAAGAAAGTCTTCCGCTATGATGCTCCTTGCTTGGTGTAGTGGTTGAATCAGTGATTATTATCATGTCTGAAGGAACACCACTCACCAGGGGTTACATTTTCACGCTCTATTGAAAGACAACTTTAGCTGAAAGAGTTCTAATAGTTCAGCTCCTGCTGTGAAACATATGTGAAGAGACATTAACCACCTACATGTGTTAGGAATGTAAGAAACACAGGAAAACGGTGGTTCCACAAACTGGCAAAATAATTGAAACTTAATGAGCAGGTTCTCTGGGCAGAAAATGACCTCTTGTTGCTGTGTCACTGAGTTCCCACTTTCTATCTGGAATCCTGAAAAATGAATGAACAAGAGCATAAAGAGCAGTCTGAACCCCATTGAGCCCAGTCTTTGCTCAGCATGAATTACCTTCTAGGTGTTTTTTCTGCCACTGAGATAGTCAAAAGAGGTTTGATGTTTTGGGTTGTTTTGGGGATAGGTTTTGTTTTGTTTTGTTTTTGTTTTTGTTTGTGCTTTGTTGTTTTTTTGTTATTTTTGGCTTGGCTGATTTAGACTGTTTTAAATTTATAAAAAACCAAAAGAGACAAATATTCTAGCATTTTCACTCAGTACTCTGAGATAAAATTAGTGAGGTTGAAAACTAATCCTGACTCAATTTGAATGACACAGCTGCAACAAAACCCTAAAATTCTGAATTAGTTGCATTTGAACTGCTAAGCTCATTACTATAAAATTCAAAACCAATCTGCCTTTTTAGATAGCATTTTTCTTCTACTAGAAACAAAAGGATTGAGCTCTGTATTTCTCCAGAGACAAAAATCTATCTTGGGTTCTTTGCATCATGCTGTCCAGTCATTCAGGGCTTGGAGACTCCCTCCTGGTTTGCCAGGGTCCTTCACTCCTCAGTGCTGCCCTCCAGACATGAATTTTTAGTCACCACTTGCTCTGTCTTCTTCCAAAAAAAATTTCTATAAAATCTATTTACTCAATATTTTCTCCCATTTCTCCCTTGGATGAAAGTTTTCATTCCAGAAAATCTCATCTTATCATTTACCATAGTAATGCAATTATTAATGAAAAAATCCCAATTTTATGTTTATTTGACTTCATTGTTTTTATTTTTTAAATTTTACCACTTCTTTCTGCTGTTACCTTTCAGATCTCCCTAATCTTATTGGATCTTGCAACATGGGATGTTAGAAGTGTAGTGTAGTTCTTTTTTTTTAATGGACTAGCATGCTTCCTCTAACCCCAATTTTCCAAAATTGGTAAATTCTAACTGTTGGAGACAGTGGTCAAAGTGACACTCTATTTCAAAATAGCTAAAGGATTAGTGTGAGTCTGGAGCAATAGCAAGCTTAACCCCTTCATTGCATTAATTGACTTAAAGATTTTTTTTTTCTAAAATAGGTCAAAAAGCCATAAAAAATCAAAAGTTGATATTTTTACTATTTTATGCATTTAATAACATTGTTAGCTGCTTTGTACATAAGTGAAATTATTTTTATTTTAAAATTTTGTTAGATGGTAATAAATTTACCATTTTATTGAATTTTAGCAAAAAATACTGAAAATATATTAAGTGGCATCAATTAGATTTAAGTATAGATAAATTAGAATCTAATGGCATTGATGAAATAAAAATTTATTTATATGGAATATGAAACATTTTGTTGTTGATGGTGCAAGCTATAGGAAACCATTAAAAATCTTATAAATGGAGAAAAGTCCTTGAAACAATTTTACACTGAATAATAACTTTACAGTAATTACAGTATTTATATTTTTAAGTGAATGCAGTTAAGGTGGTTCATTTTATTAAGATGAATGATTACATCAAAGTATACAAATTTCTTATTGCTACTCATTCTGGAAAAACCCAAAGGTAGAGAAAAATGTTCACCTGCTTTTCTAAACTTCCATTCTGGAACACTGACAGGATTTTTTTATTTTACTTTTGAGTGATAATTCTCAAAACAAGGACCCACACACCTTGCTGGATTTTCAAGGCACATAGCACGATTATAGGTGGTTTGTTTTTGTTTGCAAACACCTTTCCCCTGTTTTGCACACTGTGAGGGCGTAATGCTACACATGTGGCAATTAGGCTGCTTTTTCTTATCTTCAAATTACCTAGGAAAATGGTGCTCTGTCAGCCTAATTTCTTCTGGTGCAGACATCCTGCAACACCTCTTATTTTCATCTTTCCTTGAAAATCCATCTAATAAGTCTTCTATAACTTTTTCCCTGAATTTCCACTTGCTCAATTTATTGTTAGTGTTTTGAATGTTGTAGTATATATAGTCATTTAGTAGAGTCCCTTCACTGAGAAAAATGACATATGGTCTGATATATGATACTACTTCTTACATTTCTATCAAAAAGATAAAAGCTGGACAGAGTTGATCAAAATAATCAACTCCACCCATAAATGAATTGTACAGAATTTGACTATTTGGTTTCAACACAGTTCTCATTCCCATTTTTGGTCTTACTTGCACTTCACTGACACCAGCATTCCCAACAGCGGAGATCATGTTATCTCTCCCTGTATCCTGCCAAGTGCAAGCAAGCATTGATTGATCATGATTTTTCCTGTATTACTGGGAGGTCAGCATGTTTCAGCTTGCAAATCCTCACGTCTGAAGGTAGTCCTCTCCTATTGGCATGCACTGTACCACGTGCTCTAATTATTTTCAATCTTAGACTCTCAGAAGTTTTACACTTGTATAAATATTGTCTATATAAACTGCGTGTCTCTTGCCTTCAAATCCATTCAGCAAGCTGGATCTCACCATTGTTCCCAAACCAAATTTACTATCTTGAGGTGAACCCTTGCCTGTATATACATCAAACTGCAACAGAAATCCTGATCATGAATCACAGAGTGACCAAATCTTTATGCCCCACTTTGTACTTGGTTTACTGGGAAGATATAGACACACCCCTTGAATTTCAACATGGACTCATCAGCACACAATCCCTTATTTCTATTATAGGCAGAAATATATGTATCCTTCACTAAATCTATTTTATTATGGGATTGTGATTTTTGAAAGCCGATCAGTCTTTGAATACTTATCATCATTATTGGAAAAATGCAGGAGGAACCAAATTAGCTGATATTCATCCCTTTTAAAAACACTGTTAAAACCAGGAGCTTCAATCAACCAATAGGCATCCTGAAAGGGTGACTCCAATGTTGGCTTGTGCACCAACCCCATCCCAATTTCAACAGCTACAAATGCCTTAATACTTGGTCATTAATATTTTGCCACTTGTTATACCAAGACCTAGGTGAGAGTTTTTTCAATCCTAGATGGAATGCTTTCAGCATATCTGTTTGTTTCATTGGCAACAAACTCAAAAATAGAGGAAAGAAAACATTTAGTGAAATATCCATATGGTTCTCAGTTGTTGAAACCAAGAACACTGTGTTTTCCAATAAAGTCTGAAATACAGTCTAATTCAGGTTAAGAATCGTCTTTCACATTTCTAATCTTATACAGCACTTTCTGCATCCACCCGGGATGCTCTGCTTGTGTGATAGGCGGAGATGGCTTAACTCATATTACATCAATGTCCTCTGCTTTGTCTTCTGTATCATCGTTGTCTTCATAGTCGCTTTCACAGGCCCTTTCTGTGTCTTCATAGTCATTTTTTTCTTTTTCTTTTGACTCCACTCATTTCTGAACTTGAAGGAAAAATATTTCATATATGACATACTTTGTTACTACTGCCATTGAATTGTAACTTTTGATAATGGGATGTATTATTACTTCTGTATGCTATGGAACACACATAAAATAAAACCTTACCTAATAAGCAGCAGAGAAAACTAATTTTTATTGTTAAACTTATTAGGGTGACATTGGTTAGCAAAAATTATGTGGGTTCCAGGTGTACAGTTCTGCAGTGCATTATGTGTTCATCACCCAGATTCCATTTTTGTCGCAAATAGCCCTATTTCATCTTTTCTTACAGCTGAGTAATATTCCATTGTGTATATGTACCACAGCTTCTTTATCCAGTCATCTGTCACAGGGCATTTTGGTTATTTCCATGTTTTGGCCACTGTGAACAGCGCTGCAATGAACATTGGGGTATATAAGTCTTTGCGGACTAATGTCATGATAAAAGAAAACAAAACAAAAACAAAAAAGACTCCAATCTGTTGTAGGAAATGCAAAATAACTACACCAGCCACGTGGCACCAGAGCACGAGAAGCGTGCCGAGAGGGCAGACAGGTAAGGAGCATAAACGTATGTGTTTCCTGTTCTTCCGTGTTGATGGTGGCACCCACGGATTTCTGGCACTGGATTCAAGTGCCTGGGGGTATGTACTCAAACTCCACAGCAGAGGGAAAAGTTTTATTGAGCTTGTTGGGTAAATTGAATGCCACAGTCAGTGGATAGAAATATTCATTCTGATATATCTGAAGGGTTAAGACACTGAAAATGTAAAGGTAAGATCGTACAGCCATTTTGGACATTGGTTTTACTGTTTTTAATGATGTTAAATGTACATAATACACACAAAAGCCATTTGACTCTTAGATATGTACTAAAGAAAAACAAAAGCATTCTCTCATCATGTCACAACCCCGCTCTCTCAGATCTCAGAGATGTTATTCATCCAAATCAGGAAATCCCCCTTTATTGAACAAAGTGGACAGTTTGCCTAAGAAATTGCTGACACTCATCTTTTCATAAGCCACCTACATGAATAAACAATGTCAGCAGTGGTTGACAACCCACTGGACACTTGATATTTTTAAACTTTAGGCAGGTATCAGCTAAACATGTTGCAGTATTTATTTTAATAAAAATTTAAAGTGAAAATGAACCCTATGATAGACTTCTTTTTCTTAGTGTCTTGAAATTTGCTTTTAATTTTAATTAAAATATTGTTTTAACCCAAAGTGAAAGAGTACTCTTAATTTAGGGTCATTGTGAAATCAAGCATATAATGATTTCTTTTGCTTTTAAATTAGGGACAAATGCATTTTGTGCCAGTCAACTTTTGAGTATCAGAGTAGGTGTTTCTACTGTAGTTATTAACAAAAGATGTGAAACGTTGTTCTCATACTCCAAAATAAATTACTAGCAATACCATTGCTATAATACAGCACTTTCTGCATCCACCCGGGAATGTTTCCAGTGGTCTCTTATGATAAAATCAACTTTAACTGTGCAGGGAACTACTCAGCTGTAACTTCTGAGAACTTACTGGCTGAAAAATAAAGGAGTTACCAAAACTTAGTAATACTCTCACATTAGTTTAGAACATCCAAAGCATAAATCTAATCATCAAAAACGACTGTGAATGAGAGAAATGAGAGAAAGAATGCCTTGGAATTTTTAAAAAAGTAATCATTATATACATATAATCTTCATAGTCTTAAAATAAATATAAATTGCACTTAAAAAAGACTCATTACTCATGTTTTATAGCTATTAATAATAACATGAAATAGATCTTTAGTATTGCCTGAAGCTTCTGAATTTTCAAAATTATGAGTAAAAGATTTCAAGAGTTCATTTAGCCAATGTCACAGGCCTATCATCAGGGGGTTAGACTGTTCTTAATTTGAAGTGCTCTGGCTCCTAAATCTGCTTTTTTTCAACACCTTCAGTTGTTAGTACATATGATCAAATGGTACTTTGCGTCTCAATCAAATATTGGATTTAAGCTTGCTCCATTTCTTTCAAGGTAGTCTTCCACAGTGCCTTGACCTCTTAGGCAACAGTGCTAGAAAATACGGGTTTCAGGATTCACATTAGCCCAAACTTCTGAACTTATGGTGTCTTATTGGCTTGCATGACTATTTCATACATTTTTCTATTTTCTCAATCTCCTAATATTACCCTACTGTCCTCTTTTAGCTAATGACCTTGTATTCTACTCTACTGAGAAAATTATAATAATGAAGAAGAGTTCCCTACCACATCCTAATATCCTGCCATCATCTGCAGCTACATTCTCCTGTCCATATGTGTGCATGGAGACATTTTCAGTTGTGTTGGTACTTTTGAAATCTCAAAGCCATCACTATATAATTCTATCTTTTCCTTCATTTATATTTATTTTGTCCCTCTCTACTGAATCATGTAGTACATGATTTTTCCTCTCTAGTGCATTATGTCATTATTGTTTTCTATCCAAAAACAAAGCCTAGCATTAATCTCAATTCCCCTGCCAGTTAATGCCCTATTTATTTGCTTTTACTTGCCAAATATTTTCTCAGAGAATACTTTATGCCTGTATTTTCATTTTTTCTTTTTATTTCCTTTTTTTGCATTTTAAAAAATTTATTGGAGTGACATTGATTAGTAAAAATTACATAGGTCTCAGGAGTACAATTCTACATTACATCTTCTATGTGTTGTATTATGTGTTCATTATCCAGAGTCAATTCTACGAAATTATTGACTGTGTTCATGAGTTTTGTTTCTTTGTTGTTTTCAATTTTTTTGTCAACAATCAAACTAAATTTCTCCATCCCTTTTCCTTATTTTACCCACTCTTCCATCCCTTCTCTCATCTTAAAGGAGTCCCTCTAACATTCTTTGTAGTAGTGGTTTGGTGGCAATGTATTTCTTTAACCTTTTCTTACCTGAAAAACTCTTTATCTGTCCCTTAATTTCGAATGCTAGCCTTGCTGGATACATTACTCGCAGTTATAGTCTCTTGGTTTTCATTACATTGAATATTTTCTATCAGTCCCTTCTGGTCTGTAAAGTTTCTGGTGAGAAATCAACTGAGAATCGAGTGGGTGTTCATTTATAAGTTACTACTTGCATTTCTCTTGCTGTTTTAGAATTTTTGCTTTTTCTTTAACTTTTGCCATTTTAATTATAGTGTGTCTTGGTGTGTTCTTGTTTGGGATCATCTTGTTTGGGATTCTCTGTGCAGTGTCTATTTTCTTCACCAGGTTAGGTAACTTTTCAGTCACTATTTCTTCAAATAATTTCTTGATTCCTCACTTTTCCTCTGTCCCTTCTGGTACACCTATTATTCTGATATTCTTCCTCTTAAAATTGTCCCAGAGGGATCTTAAAACATCCTCATTTTTCTGGATTCTCGTATCTATCTGTTCTAAATGGGTGTTGTCTTCTGGCTTGTCCTGCAAATCACTGCTTTGCACTTCTATTTTATCTAGTGACTTTTATTTCAATTCATGTAGTCATTATCTCTCTCTGATCCTTTATAATGGTTTGTAAATCTTCTTTAATGCTTGCTATCTCTCTGTTGAAATTATCATTTAGTTCCTTAAGCATTTTTATAATTGTTTCTTTGGGCTCTGTTTCTGATGGGTCATCTGTCCCCATCTCTTTAATTCTCTCGTGTCTCTTTTTTTGCAGCCTCTCTGAACCCTCCCAGCTGTAATTTCTTTGGTGTTCACTTCTGATACTGAGCTGGCAGAGGTCTGTGGGGGAGTAGTGTCTGTGGCTTTGTTTTCTTCCTGTGGCTCTAGGGGGTTGTGCAGGGAGTTTGAGCATGATTGTGCCTTTCTGTTCTTGGTTTGCCCCACTTGCATGGATTCTGCCCTGAGCCTTGGGCTGAATCTTGCATGCTGGTCTTTCAGATCATCCTGGTTGTGGGCCAAGAAACATGTGCATGCAACCCCCTCTCTCCTTCTTCCCAACCAGCATGTTCATGGTGCAGCATCTCATCACTCTGTTGCTCCCCCTTCTCTGGGAACCAGAGTGAAGTCCAGCTGCTGTGGTTTGTGGACTGACCTGAACCTCCTGGGGCCAAAGTGAGGTGGTTTTGGCATCTCATGCCCCAGACTCTGGGTCTCCTTTCCTCTGTCCCACAGACCAAGTGAGGTCTGGAGTGCTCTCCCACCACCTTCTTCCTCCTCCCACTTCCAGCGGTAGAGTTCCAAGCAGGGACCTGTACATGGCTGCATCTCTGTGCTTTCCTTTATTTCTCCTTTGTTTAACCCTCTGCCCACCTGCAGATACCTTAATGCCATACATGGGTTTCTTAGCTGTGATTATGCATTGTGTAGAGGGTCCTTGGTTGAGTTATCGATGTGTTACTAGTTGTAATGTCCAGAGGAGGTTTTTGGAGGTCCCTCTCATGCTGCCATTTTGTTGTGTCTCCTTATTTCCTTTTAATAACAAATATGTATTTGTTCCAAAGAGTCTACTACAAAACACATCTCTCATACCAAAATCACCAAACACCTCTTCATTGCTAAATCCTTTGACTGTTATATAATTTTAATCTTTCTAAAACCATCAGCAACTTTTTATACAGTTGATTCTTTCTTTCCCATATACATATGAGTGTGTGTGTGTGTGTATAATATAGATATAGATACATATAGATAGAGAGAGAGAGGCTGTCTGGTAAAAATCCAGCCAGAAATGCCTCTGTGTTTCATATTATATGGTTGAATACTTTTTGGACAGCCCTTATATATATATTAGTCACAATAGGCTGATTAATGTAATAGTAAAAACTGACCCTCAAGCCTCAGCATATTAAGAATCAACCATGTTTTTCATTCACTGTATATATTTATCCCAGGTTGCCTGGAGTCTCTTCTTTGCTAAGCTCTCTCTTGGGAACCATGACTGATGGAGCAACCATTATTTAGAAAAAGAGCAATTAAATGTTTAAGCCAAGAAATGACATATGCTCACATTATTCATGTTCCTGCAAAGTCCCCACCCACACTTGTTCAAACCCACATCCAATGTGTCAGCAAGTGCTTACTTTTCTTTTCTACAAAATATGCCAATATCTGGTCATAATCTTCATCTTTACTAGTAACATCAAAGCCAACATCATCTCTTTCTTGAATGTGGTAATATATTCGTAACAAACAAGTATCCTTGCTTCTTATTTGCACACAGCACTTTATTCTCAACACAGTAGGCTGAGAAATTCTTTTAAAATGTGAAGCAACATTATTATTCAGCCTGAAGAACAAAAAACAAAATTCTGGCATGTGCGACAACATGGATGAATCTTGAAGACATTACATTAAGAGAAATTAGCCAGTCACCAAAGCACAAATACTTTATGATTTCACTTACAGGGGGTACACAGAACAGTCAAATTCATAGAGATGGAAAGTAACATGGTTATTGCTAGGGAGTTGGGGAAGAAGAAAGTGAATTGTTTAATGGAAACAGAGTTTTATTTAGGGAAGATAAAAAAGTTCTGGAGATGCATGGTAGCAATGGTTACACAACAGTGTGAATGTACTTAGTGTCACAGAACTGTATACTTAAAAATGTTTAAAATGGTAAATTTTATGTTATGTGAATTTTACCACAATAAATAAATACAGAAAAAAATATTAAGTAACATAAAGGCACTCCTCTGCATTCCTTTGTGAAGGCTCTCAGTTTTCCTTAGAGAAATATACCATAGTCTTTGCCTTGGCTTACATGGCCATGTTTTATTTGTCAGCACCCGATAACCTCTGTGATTATCTCACCTACTATTCTATCCCTCATTTACTTGGATCCAATTTTGCTGGCTTCTCTAAAAAACTACCGGTTTATGCTATTTACTTTAGCCATGACTAATTTCCTCTCTACCTTGTAATCTTTGGTTAAATTTCATTGTTTCAGTGAGTTACCTCCATCCCACATCTTGAAATGTTATACATACTCAGAATTCTACTCACCATTAATTTCCTATACATTTTATGTAGTACCTAACATACTTTAAAATATCATGTAATTTGCTTAGTTATTATGTTGGTTTATTTATTTCTCACTCTACTTACTAGAATGTAAGTTTCCCAAAGGTAGAAAACATTATTGTTTCAATTATTGATGTATTACAAGTGCAACGGACAGTGTACGACTCATACAAGGTAGCTAATATATATTTGTACAATGTTGAATAAATAAATGCCATTGTATTACCCCCAACTTATGTTTATATTTGATCTATCAAGCTTTTCAATCTCAATAATCTCTAAAGAACATATCTGCTCTCATTTTCTAGGTAAATTTCATAAACCATAATTATTTCAGTTTTCTTCTAGGCTCTCACATCTATACCAAATAATTGACAATGATTTGAGTTAGAATTTGCTATTACTGTTCAATTTGCTTGTTATCTGCTTTACTGCTTATTAGTGTAGCTGTAAGAATGAGAACAATAAGCTAAAGGGAGTATAATTTTACAACAGTTTTTTTCTTTTTTGCTCTTAATTGTTCTGGTAGTGATAAATTATTTTTATAAATAACTATTTATTCTTGAGAGATTTAATATTATTAGGAGAAATAGTATATGGACATCATCTGAAATTTTATTCTTTAATGTATTTCAATTAGATCATATCATCATTATTGAGCAATAACTTCAGCTCAGGGACAAACTTTTATCATGTGTTTGAGCTTTGAATGTAAATAACAGGGACACTTAAATTTATAACAGACAAACAATCAGAAACAACATTAATAGCATTTAATTTAACAATCTCCAACTATTTTAGAAATATAGGCATTTTATGATTTAAAAATAATATATAAATTATCTTGTATGATTTAACAGTTAAGGCATTTTCTAAGAAAATCATTCTTCTACAAATGGAGGTAAATAGCAATAATATTTCTACATGGGATTTGATGGCCATTTTAAGATTGTTGTTAATAAATAATAAATATATATATATCAAGAATCAAAAACAATTAAAAAGCATCTATTGAATGCATTCAATGTGTCCATTTTTATACAAAAAATTATATAAAATATTAATTTTGTTTTTTTATTTTTTAAACTGTTTCATCAAATTAATTCCATAAATCCACTTCAACACCTTCTGAAATTTATATACAGACAGACTTTTACAGAGCAAAGTTAGAATAAATGTAAAAGATTTGGTCTTGCAATTAATTATACGCACAATTTTTAAATACAGACTTCTGAGCTGTGGTTTACCCATTTAACTTCTCCCTTCTTTCATGGTGTCTGGGCAAAAGTTGACCCCCATGCATGCTATTGCAATCATTGTCTTTGAGTAACCTCAGGAGTAATTACTAGTAACCCTGCATTTGTATCAGCAATCAATTCAGATCCCAAATAAAAAAAGTTTTAGTTGAATTACACCATTTAATGATGCCATGTTCTAACTTGGAAAATAATGTAGTCAGCTATATTTGAAAACCCTGAATATTTTAAAACATGCAATTCCATGATGTCTATTCTCCTTTTTCAAAGTAGGGCCAAGATTTGAATGGGGAGCTAGTATTGGCAATGACTTTCTCAGTCTACCATTCTAATGATTCCAGAGCAAAATTTCATGCTTTTTATTATAAAACTCAAAATTCATTCTTTTTATTTGTTTGTTTACTCAATGGTATGCTAGCAAATGTTTAATGATGGCCTCCCTCAAAATGTATGCATATAAGTATGTGACTAATTTTATTGGAACTTTTACTTATATGTAACACATAATTAAAATGTAATTATACTGTGTACTCTTTGTTGTAAATTCCATATAGCCTATTGAGTCTCAAAAAATGCAATCACTAATTTTTTCCAATTATTGTAAACATGTGCAATATATAATTACAATGATTAATGAGTGTAGTTCTAACATGAATAATGGTTGCTATTTTATTTATATTAATATGAAAGAAGAAAATGAAACAATTATATGTTGGAACTTCACTTGTTCTTCAATGACATGAGACATTTTTGCTGAATCAGAGAATGCTTTTTGAGTACTGGAAGAATATTATCTCAATTTATTTTGACATATACAATATAATATCTATTTACTTGGCAAAATTTTGTACGTGATTGGCATTATTAACATTTTCTACATCTCTTCTAAAGCTAGGACTGTCAAAAAAACAATAAGTGAAACCCTGATTATACTATTTGTTTATTCCCATCATAAAACCCACTCAATGTGGTCAATTTCAAGAGGCTAATGGGACATCACTGAACAAATATTTCTACCTTACAGATAGAATACAAATATTAGGCTATTCTATCATTTAAATTATACTTGACTCTCAGCACCATTTGAAATTTTACCTTAGTCCATTGATAAAAATTCTAATTAGCTTATTCTCTTGTGTTTTTTATTTTTAATATACCACTTACTGAGTTTTGCTAAAGGTGGTAATTCTACCCAGCTTGTCTTTGTGGTTTTCCGAGAATGACATAACAAGCATGATTGGATAGCCAAGGTGTTTAGGTTGTTTAGGACCATAATTGTTTTTAATGGGCTGTTCACTCCAAAAACACAGCAAATCAAGTAGAGTTAGGCCAATAAAAATTAGTGGATTTATATGTTTATGATAAATGAAACTTTGGTGTATATAAAGTTATTACCACTATTTAAAAAATTTTCAGCATACTGTGTAGCATTTGCTCTCCTATGTATTGTCATTCAGTAGTTCAGTAGTGATTTGGAATACTCTCTGACACTAGGAAGCAGCCAGAATAATAAAATGCTCTTTGTTTAATGATTTCATGTTGGCAAAGGTTTGTTTACATACAAAGTGACTTTTATTTAAAGCAGTCTATAAGGAAGGCATTTCTATTTATGACATAAATTATCTGGCTTGTGCCAGGATGGTCTTTGCCTTGTATTACATGCACTTTGATAATCATCAGCTTCACGGGAAATCCAATTCCGTCTGGGCATACATAAGCAAAATAAAGTGCATGTTGAAGCAATTTGCTGGGAATTTCCAGGCAAATTAATTGGCAAATGAGAAAAATCACTTTAGGGCTGAATTATGAGGCATTATTATTTTTTAATTTAATGGATATTTCTTAACACTGTTCATTTGTCTGTATGAAAGTAAATGTATACTTAGGACTTTTGGGGTGAGATGAGACGAGGTAAGGAAATATTTAAAAGCTCAAAAATTTGAGATGGGGAATCAATACTTTAAAAATCCAAAGCTTGGCATTTACTATGATAAACTTACTCCGCCTTTTCTTCCTTCGCTAATCTTTATCTTGGGTATGTAAGAAATTATGCCAGGTTCTGAGAAGGTTCAATAATTATCTAAAACTAAGTTTAATGTGTTTGAATTTATTTAAAATGAAATCTGCTTTTCCAAGGATATTTTCCCTTAAAATCTAAGCCCATCAGTGTTACAAAAGGCAAATTTTTGCATGTGTTTCTAATTCTTCTATGGACATGGCAAAGGGCAGTAGATAGCCAAAAGGTGTATAAACTCTTTTGTCATAGTAACAAAAAGGTTTCAGGGGCCAAATGTAAACAAATGTGATTGCAAAATATTCAGATAGTTACAAAAAGAAAAAAAAAAGCTTCATTCAGTCTGCTCAGACTTTTTATTATATATTTTACTTTGTTCTTTCCAGCTATTTTTTACTTTCTTTTTATTCTTTAAGCACCCCTTTTTACACTGCTTAAAAAGAACTGCCTCTTTTCAGTTTTTCCTAAAACAAGATGCCATGTAACAAACTTGATGAGGAGCAACAGTAAGCTGTAAATAAAAATGAAACTACAATCACATGGCCTATAGGACATTGTATGTTTAGCTCATAATTTTAGAAAGGAAATTCTAATTATAATAAAATCTTTAGGCACTTATCAAATATTTGAGGTTAAAAGACTCTGTGAATATATTTGTAATTTTTTTTGCTTTGTCCAAAAGGTTACTTCGCAATAGTTAAGGTGAAATCTTTTCCACAAAAGAATATTAGTTTTCTTACGAAACTGAACTTGCTTTTTTATCAGTTTGATGGCATTAAACAAGTTTGTCTTTTACTTTTTTTTAAAATCGTACTCCAAACAGTACGCAGTTGAGGTGCAACATGTTTCTGTTGGCTACTCGCCCAATCCAAATTAATTAGTTACTCATCATACCTTTCCTTTGGTGCATATTGCCAGTGGCTGGACCTGGGAAAATGGTGGATATGAAACTATTCCAAAACAAAGAAGTCAGGACTATATCTCTGTGTTCTGTCTATCTCAACCATGAAAAGGCAGAATTAATCAATGCAGATCCAAGGTCAGTCAGCTTGATTTATCCAGAAGCACCACAGATAAATAAACAAGGTGGTGAACTGTATTGACCATTCTTTTTTTCTATAGTCTGTTAGGCTAGTTACCGACCTGTGTCTACGGTGCAAAGTAAAATGGATAGTTGAGGCAATTATTTGAATAATTCTGGCAAAAAGAAATTTTGTTACTGAGGTAAAAGTGAGTTAGGGTTGGGTGTCTCATATCCGTATTGAATTTCCATATTGATAACATTCACAAGACAATTGCTTGACTCACCACCTCACTTTGCTTGAGTAGACACAGACTGAAATAATTGAAAGCAATTATACAGAAGTGTCTGGGGAACCACAAGTGACAGCTTAGGTCAGATATTGTGGGACAGGGTAGCTTCATCAACAAGTGTTTGTCAAATTCCTTCTGTGCTAGATACTGGGAAAATTACTGGTTAAACAAAAAGAAAATGAATATTCATAAACTAGTGGAAATGAGGCCTGTGTCCATGAAAAAGTTAGGTGAAATGGGCACCAATTCAACAGTGAATTTTAGAATAAAAAAGCTATGTTTCAAGTAATACGTTGGTCTCTTTCCAAAGCCGAGTGGAACTTAATAAGACATTGGATTGGCTTCATAAAATGGATTTCATTATTTAAGACCGGAAGATGTCCATTGAAACCTTTGAATGAATGAAGCAAAAGACCTCTGGCCATCCTTCTTTGGAAGGTAAATATATATTGGGAGGAGTCAGACACTTAAGTGCACTAAATCCCTAAAGGCTTTCCTTAACAAAAGTGAGTTGTCATTTTCCTCCAGAGTGACAGGTGTGAACAGCAGCAAAAGACCACTGAGTGCCTGCAGGAGATAACTGAATGGAGGAGAAAAATTGAAAATAAATTCTGCACTCACATAGCAATTTTGCCTTGAGCTAGCAAGGTGGACTAGGAGGCCCATGAGGACCAAATGACTATTGTAGTAAAATGACAAAAAGGTTAAGCAATCTCTACCCAGAATAGTGAGGCAAGACCTATCCAATATACATTTATCTGAAATTTTTAAGTGGGAAAATTATCATAGGTAGGTCTATAGTAACTTTATCTAGAACAACATTTGTGTCTCTTGGAACACACACATGCACGCACACGCATGCATGCAGAATTGCTGACTCCTAAGTGAAAATGGAAAAGTTCAGTATTCACATATATCCATTTTTTGTCATGGAATAATTTAACTCTTTAAAATCCTAAATAAGATGTCTGTCTTTTTATAATTTGGAATGCATCTGTGCAGGCATTTAAAGTAAATATGTAAGATAAAACTATTAAATATTTATAGTACCTATAATGTCAATAGTGTTACAATAGAAATACTTTCTGGATTAAATGTGATTTGCCATCACACACCATTAAAATAAAACTAGTCATAGAATAAAACTAATCATATTTTAATTAGAAATTAATATTAAGTCATATAACATAGGAATGAATGTGGATATTTTCTGGTAATGTTTTAATGGTCTGAAAAAAAGAGGTCAGTATGTCATTAGAATCTGATCCTCCAATAACACATCTTTTAATGTTCATCTTTGTCACTGATGGTTAGGACTGATGCACAAAAGTTGACTTGACAGAAACATGTTCTATTTTTCTTGGAAACTGCCATTTTTACCTATCCACCTGCTAGGACACACGCCCACACGTCCTTAGGTATTCACAGACTCCTATTTAGAGCTAATCACAGAAGTACTAGGGTTCAGAGGCAACTTATGATAAACTAATTTCCTGCTTCAGACTTTCCTTATTAAAAATTTTATCTATTTCATTTGTCTCTCTGATTTAATCTATGAAGTTAATCAAATGAAAGATTGGTACAAATATACATATAAGCTTCAGTGATTGTACTCAGCTGTAAAGATACTCTTTACCATAATTGTATCTCACCCTGAATCAACCTGAATTATAACTGAGAAACTGGAAAATTTACAATTGGTTTTACTTGCCCATTCAGCTGTTATTCTTTTAAAAAATCTGAACCTTCCCACAAATCCTCTGAGGCAATACAATTCTCTATTTTAATGAATTCACTTGCACCCCACCGAGAATTAATTGCTTTGGAAGCAACACAGAGGTCTGACATGCTGAGAGGCTCACTGGTAATTTTTTTTATTTTCTGCTGAAGAACTAGAAGGAATTAACCAACCTCCTGACCAAGTATAATATCTACTTCTGTGATTTCTTTCTACCTCTGTCTCTCTGGTCCGTCTTTCTTCTACACACACACACACACAGAAGAATTGTGAGATTATAAATACAACTGGAGGATTTTGTGGTATGTAAACTGACAGGTCAACTCTCTACAGTCTCTTTCTCTTTGTGTGAAAAATCAGTGTCAGATTGTACTTGATAACAATATCTTGATTACTAAAATCTATAACAAGAATAGAGTTTGCCATACTAACTTGTGTATAACATGTGCCATCCGGTGATTCCTAAATGGGGCTACAATCTCTCAATGCATCAATTCACTAATTTATTAATCCAACAGATATTTATTCGGCAACTATTGTATGTCATTATGTGCCAAAAAATTAGAAGCTTTAATGAGAAGTTTTCTCCAGGAAAGTAGTGCATAGTACGAACTACTCAGATGACACATAGGAACTGGTGTATAGACTTGCAATAAACAGAGCTAAAATAATAATTGGATTTTATACAAATACTACTTTAAAAAAAAAGTCTACACTGCCTACGGCCCTTAGATCCCTTAACAAAAAGATAGATGCAACAGAACTATAGATGCAAACTTAATATATATAAGGCCGCAATAACAAATAGAGAACAATCAGAGATAGTTTCAGTTAAAATAGAGCTCAAAGTATAGCCTTGGTATTTTATCATATAATTTACACTGTGATTCTCTGCAGCCCAAGCAGAAATGGGATAGAAGAAATGGGTTCCCAAATTATTGTTATGGAATTTTTTAAAAAGCAAAATAGTTTCTCATAAATAGTATTTTCCACTATGAAATTCCAAAAGAAATTTATCACATAACCCTTTAGTAAAGAATTTTAATAAATAAAAAGGACCTAATTCATTTCTAATGATTGTTTCATAAACTCAGAGGAAATATTCTTTAGAGACTTCTACTTCCAGTCAAGATGGAATAACAGAACCAGATTTGCTTTCCTGTCTGAAGAAAAAAAAATCACACAAAAGTAATAGATTTATTGGACGTCAGGCAACAAATAATACAGTGATCCCTGAAAGATGTGAAACAGATGAAGAGAGCCCTTGTACTTGTCCCATCGTTACTGTGTATAAAGAATTTCCAGCCTGTGGTATAAGGAGAGGGAATTCAGCCAGGATATGCTTAAATTAAAGGGATCGATTTGGAAATCTTGCAAGGCCAAGATGTCTAGAATAGTCCAAACAAATCAGTGCAGAGAAAAGAGCTGGGAGAAGAGATAGATAGAAACAACTAGAGAGCTAGAGAGGAAGGGAGGTGGGGAAGGAAGGGAGAGATTTAAAATCTGAGGATAGTCTGTCTCCTCTAAAGTCTAAAGTTTAGACCTTCAGATTAACTACTGATCAGGACATATACATGAGAAAAACGCCTAAGACTGGAGAAACAATCCAGAAAGGTTTAGAGAGAACAGTCCTCAAATCTCACACAAATCAAGGTAGAGTGTGTCTTTGAAATAGCTGAAGTAAAACTAGGCCATTAAATAGAGCAGGGTTATCCAGCTCTACCTGGGCCACAGTGAAAGAATACTTGTCTTGGGGCACACATAAAATACATCAATGATAGCTGATGAGCTAAAAGAAGGTCCGTGCATAATTTTCGTAATGTTTTAAGAAAGTTCACAAATTTGAATTGGGCCGTATTCAAAGCCATACTGGGCCACATGCGGCCCGAGGGCTGCAAGTTGGACAAGCTTGAATAGATTTGCTTCAGTAGTGGTCAAACTTAGCCTCAGACAAAATGTTGCTTTGATCCTGACTTAAAAAGCTTAAAGCATGAACCAAAGGATAAATTTGTTTTAGGTAATATGATTGCATTCCTGAATAAAGCTCATGAATATTTATGGGAGCACAAAAATATTCAGCACCCAGCAAGGTAAAATTTTAATGTCTGACATCTGATAATAAATTACCAGGTGCACTAACTGTGGTGGTAAATCAGACTTCAATTGTGAAAGAAGATTCATAGAACCCAAAATAACAATGCTTATACATTTCAAGAGTTTTGCAAGAAATGTTCAAAATGTAACAGCATTAAAGTAAGAATGTGCATCACAGCTAAAAGCTGGTTCCCAGCGGGGTTTTGCAGAAGCAATATCCAGCTGTCCTCTCTCTACAGGGGTATATAGAATGTGTTTTCCTTCTCTGTGGGAACCAACACCTGTGCACAGGACACCTCAGAAACAAGGAGTCCAAAGTAGAGTAGTAGCCTGGACTTCATATACCCTGCTGGCCAAATTCTTGTTATGTGACCAGCTTTAACTCTCTGATAATCTTGCCAAAACCAGATACAAACCATCCACCATAATTTTATCAGCAAATGATGCTGCTAAGCTGGTTAAAAGACAAACAAACAAACAAACTTAAAACACATCTAGAACTGGAGTCTGCCCCAGAATTATAAAATATCATTAGTCAGTACATTTCAAGCTTTGTTCATGAATTACTATCAGTGTAACATATCTCTTTAAACAGCTTATGTTGTTTTCCAGATATCTTAGAATAAACTGTTTTAATGCACCAGTCATACAAAGAAGCAGAAAATCGCCATTGATAATGACAATCAAAATCAATCAATCTAAAAAAGTCTAGACTTCAAACAGAATATATAATTATTAAACACCTGAAAACAGTTATTCTAACTATCCCATATGTTCAAGAAGCTAAAAGAATGATTGAACATGTTAAGTGACATAAAAGATGTGAAAATGACCCAAATCAAAAGTTCTAAAGTTAAAAATTACAAAGCTAAGATAAAAAATATACTAGATGGGTTTACCGATAGAATAGGTATTATAGATGCAAAAATTAGTAAACTTAAAGACATACTAGTAAAATTATTTAAAACTAAACATATAAAAAGAAGACAAATAATAAATACATAAATCATTTGGGCGTTCATGGGCCTTCACCTAAATTTCATACCATTTACAAAAAGTAATCCAAAATAGATAATAGATTTAGTGTAAAATATACAAATACAACTTGTAGAAGATACTACAGGAAAACATCTTTAGTACCCAAGGGCTTGGTGAAAAATTTTTATACAAGAAATAAGACATAATTCATATAAGAATAAAAATCAATAAATTGGACTTCATTAAAATTAAAATAATTCTCTGTGGAAGACCCTGTTGTGAGGATATAAAGACAAAATACAGACTTCGAGAAAATATTTGCAAACCACATACTTCAAAGGTGACTACTGATATGCAGCAATAAAGTATGTAGCACTTTTTCTAGGGTAGTTCAAGAAATTAATTGTCCAACCTCATAGGTCCTTTACATTCTTGGTTAAGTTTATTACTGAGTATTTTATCCTTTTTGTTGCAATTGCAAATGGAATTTTTTTTTCACTTCTCTTTCTGAAATTTTATTGTTAATATATAGGAACACCATGGATTTTTGTACATTGATTTTGTATCCTTAAATTTTAATTATATTTATTGTTTCTAATAGTTTTTTGGTGTGGTCTTTAGGGTTTTCTATACTATTTCTAAATTATGTCAGCTACCAAAAGTGACAATTTTACTTCTTCATTTCTAATTTAAGTGGCTTTCTTTCTCTTGCTTGATTGCTCTGGACTCACACTGCTGTTTGGGATAACAGTGTTGAGTGGGTGTCTGTATCTTATTTCTGATTTTAGAGGAAAAGCTCTTAGATTTTCACCATTGAGTGTATTAGCTGAGGGCTTATCATTTTGGCCTTTATTATTCTGAGGTACTTGCCTTCTATGCCCGTTTTATTGAATTTTAAAATTACAAGTGGAGATTAAACACCATACTACTAAACAATGACTGGGTTAAATAAGAAACAAAAGTAGAAATCAAAATAAATAGAGAGACAAATGAGAATGGCAATACAATCTAGCAAAATTTGGGGGATAGATACTCATATAGTCAAAGTAGTAATAAGAGAGAAGTTTATATCATTACAGACCTGTCTCAAGAACCAAGAAAAATCTCAAATAAACAGCCTAACATTTTACCTTAAATAACTAGAAAAAAAATGAAATGAAGACTGAAGTTAGCAGAAGGAGGAAATAATAAAAATTAGAGCAGAACTAATGAAATAGAGAACAAAAAGACAATAGAAAAACAAAAGTAACAAAAAGCTGGTTCTTTGGAAAATTAATAAAATTGACAAACTTCTGGCTGAACTCACTAAAGAAAAAAGAAAATAGATTCAATTAAACAAAACTGGAAATGAAAGAGTAAAAATTACAAGGAATGCCACAGAAATATAAAAAAAGTATTGAAGAATACTTTAAGGGAGTTCCCTGGTGGTGTAGTGGCTTAAGGCTTCGGCGCTGGCACTGTCAATGCTGTGGCCTGGGTTCGATTCCCAGCCAGGGAACTACCCACATACTACAATAAATAAATAAATAAATACATACATACATACATACATACATACATACATACATAAATAAAATGCTTAAGTCTCTCCTCTAAAAAAAAAAAGAATACTTTAAGACACTATATGTCACCAAATCCATAACCTAACAGAAATGAACAAATTCTTAGAAATGTACAATCTTCCTAGGCTGAATCATGAAGGACTGCAAAATCTAAACAGGTTGATCAACAATAAGGAAATTGAAGCAATTATCAAAAACTTCCCCATAAGTAAAAGTCCAGGACTAGATGTATTTATTACTGAATTCTACCAAACATTCAGTTAATACTGTCCTCCTCAAACTCTTTTAAAACATGGAAGAAGATGCAATACTTTCTAAATGCATTTTATGAGACTAACATTACCTTTATACCAAAAACCAACAAAACAACCAAAAAAATTATAGAACAAATGTCTTTGATGAATATAGATGCAAAAATTCTAAACAAAATACTATCAAAATGAATAGAAGAATACTTTAAAGTAGAGTTTATTCTACTGCCACAGGGAGGGTTCAACATATGCAAATCAATCAATGTGACACAAAATAAACAAAATGAAGGATAAAAATTATATGATTCTATTAATAGATGCAGCAAAAGCATTTGACAAGAGAATTTTTTTAACTGTTTGATATAATTATGTTCTAGGACTGACAAGTTTATTTGCAAAGTTTGCGTCTGTTTGGAATGCTTGATAAATTTCTCCCCATCATAGAAATTGCACCAATTTTTCAGTTCTTTAATTCAACTATATTTCTGTAGTTGCTTTTAAAATAACTCAGACAGAATAGGATTATCATGCATTCTATATTGAGTTTTTCTTTTGTTTGAATTTGAAGAATATAAATATATATAATTCTTCAGTTAATGCATCTGAATAAGGGGAGATAACACTGACAAGATTTAAAATTATCAATGAGACATAGTAAGATTTTATGCTGAATTTAAACTAAACTAGTTTAGTTTTTAAACTAAAAATAATGTCACATGTTTTAAACCTGTGACAAATGTGAGTTTTGAAAAGTAAAATTTATTCTTTAAAATTTGGAATAATTTTCTTTCACAGTTCCTTTTAGAGAGAAATTCACGAGTGTTATTTGTGTTACTTAATTATGATATTACAATATTTAACTAATGTGCTTATTTCTGTAGCTCTATGCTGAAATTGTGGTTGAAGATCAAGATTCTCAAAGGGACCTTTTGCTTTCTGACCTGTTTCAACACAGCTTCATATATCTGTAGTAGCTTGCATGATTTCTCACATAGAAAAATCTCAGTATGTTTGCTTCGTGGTATGTAAGACAAAGAAAGGGATATGCACACATACCTGCACATGTAGACACATGCACACAATAATGTTATGTTCAAGAATTTTTAATAAAATGAAATAAACAAGAACATAAAATGTCTGTTCAACATCTAAATTAGAAATGAAATTGATTAGCATGCTAATATGCATTTTCATTTCAAATTTCATGACTGCAATATTTAGCAATAAAATACATGATTAGGAAAGGTCATAACAAAGGATGAAAATTATTTTCATGGGGGGAACAAAAACAGACAAATTATTAAAGAAGTTTATTGGCAACATATTTATTAAAATATGTCCAGTACTTGGAAGTGGTATTTAACATCAAAGTAATATAACTAAAAGGAAATAAGGCAAATATAGTAAGTCCATCAACAGAAATGTTTAATGACTTTGGACTGTATATGGTATATTTCTATTAATTTTATCAGTCATAACCATATTCTACATATAAATACTATTTTATATTAATAAAAACTTCTAACAGTTTCATGAAGTATGGGCTAGAAGACAAATTGCTCTGAAAATTTAGAAATGCAAAATTAGAGAACCAAAGTACCATTTATTGCCTGAGCACTGGAATATGAGTAGTTCCAGTTTCTTCAAATAAATTAGAGAAATAAAATGTCTAGAGGCATGGAAGGAATATATGGTAGAATCATTATTGATTTCTATTACTTAATCCTTCTGGAATGTACCACTTTTGTCCTATTATTACTTTGCAGTTCTTCCCACTGAATGGATGCTGTTTAATTTCTCACTCTTTGACTTCGGTCTGGCCATGTGACTTGCATCTGTATGTAGTTCTGGTAATGAGATTTAAAACATCATGCACATTTCTACTTGTTCTCTTGCAAATCCACTATCATTATAAAAACAAGATGTTCCAGGCAGCCAGCCTACTACTCCAAAAAAGGAAGACATGAGGAGCAGAGCTGCCATAGCCCACCCACCAAACTCCCCAAGATGAGAGCCTTGCAGCCAAACCCAGCAGCTTGCAGATATGCAAGATTACGTCTTTACTGTAATATCCATAAAGATTTTGTGGTTGTTTTCTTAATAACACTATTTTAACAAAGTTAACTGGCACAAGAAACAAAATGCAAAAGACTGTAAGTTCACAGGCCCATAGTTAAAAGAAGGGTGCAATCCAAAAGAGAACTGAAGATTCCAGAACTCACGTCTTGATGGAGATGGAGAATGGCATTCCTCTGCTGAGGTAATTGTCAAAAAGAGTAATTTTTCCATGGGCATTAGAACATTTCATACAAATGTATTGTGAGCAATGATTAAAATGTCAGTTGGCAGACACACATGGCAAATGTTCTCAAAGAGTGATTTTTGTATATGAGCTTATCCCAAGTACCAAGTCAGAGGACATCCCTTTCAACCTCAAAACATCTCAGACTCATACCTTTGTTGGTAAAACCTGGCTATGCCTTTGAGTTGAAATTAAGAATCATAAAAATTATTCAGTAAGTTAACCCCAAGGTCTGTTTGTAAGGCATTTTGCTCCAGTTATTTGGCAAACACCTTGGGGTTATACATAGTGGCAGTTTGTTCTATGACAAGAGAGAAAGGTTTAGTAAGCACTCTATCAGACAATCTCTGTTGGCATCTCTGCATGGCTTCACTCTCAGAGGTAAGGTGAGTCAAAAGTACACCAAGGTAAACCTTATAAATACGCAAGCTCAACTCTGCATCACTTCTCTTCCCTGGTGGTGCAGTGGCTTAAGGCTTCTGCGCTGGTGCTGTCAGCGCTGCGGCCTGGGTTCAATTCCCAGTCAGGGAGCTACCCACATACCAAAAAGCAAAAAAAAAAAATAAATTAAATTAAATTAAATTAAAACAAACTTGCCCTATCATAACTGTCTGCCAGAATTAAGAGTAATTGACATTTGGAGGAAGACAACATCATTCAGGATATCTATAACTTTTCATATACAATATATGTTGTGCAACAAAAAATAACCATATATTCTGAAAAATAAAATAATAAAAAATTTCACTAGAATAAAATAGAATTCTAAAAAGAGAAAAATATAATAATGAAAATAAGAACTAAATAAAAGAGTATAAATTTATATTGGACACAGTTGAAGAGAGAATTACTAAACTCAAAAATAGATTACTACCAAATATCCACAATGAAGCATGGAAAGCAAAAAGAAATTGGAAAATTGAGAAAGAAATATATGGAATATTATACAAATATTAATGTATAGATAACTGGAATATCAGAAGGAATAGAATTTTAAAATCTATAAAGAGGTAATAGTTATTAATAACAATTTTCAAAAGCTAATAGAAGTTATCAAGCCACGTAGTTAAGAAGCCCTATTACCTGGAAGTTGGATAAACTTAAAATATTAGAAACAGATCATTCCAAAGAAAAATTGCTAACAAATAAAAATCTTAAAACTTTGAGCGAAACACTTATTACATTTAAAGAACTTGCAGTAAGTCTTATTGCTGATACCTGAGCCTAACAACAGAAACCAGAATGCCGTGGAACAACACGTCAAGATGGCTTCAAGAAGCTGCTGTAGTGAGCAGTGGTATGCTGCCCAGATAGATCCCCTGACAGAACTGAGGTTCTCATTCCTCCAGTATAGTTGATGGCTAACAGTTGAGTCTATATAGAAGATGCTCCCAGCTAAAGGTATCTGCTTAAACAAGCAGCCCACATCCAATAACTGGTGATGTAGATGAATAAATTTTTGTTTCATTCGTTTCAAATAGGGATGAGTCATCTCAGAACTAGATCCCCTGTTGAAATCACTGAGGCCGTTCTTTCAACAAAATATAGTTTAGCTTCTCCCTCCGCCAATCTATTTTCTTTTCCTCCTTCTCAGGTACTCTTTCTGAAAGCACTCTCTAGCACACTTCTTACAAGCAAATCACTTTAATGCTACAATCTTCTCATCCAGGAGAGATAATCACCACACTAGAACTCAAAAGTGAAAGATGATATCAAGGTATTCATTCATTAGTATCATTAATAAATATGTCATTAGCAGTATCTCACTAAAGGAAACTAAAGGAATTTGGGGGGAGAAGGAAAATTATTTCCAAAAGCAAAATAAAAATGTAAGTTGGAAGGAAAAAGCACTTGGAAAGTGTATGTAGGTAAATCTATATGTGTCTTAAATTTTAATAATAATAGAAGTAATAATGTCTTGTGGGGATTGACTTCTAGGTACTGTAAAAATTATAATAAACAAAAAGAGGTAAATAGAATTAAAGTGTTATACCTTAATATTTTCTGTTAATTAGTATCTATTTAAGTGTAAGAATTCAAGTATACTATAAGCTCTAGGCATAGGTATATATTAAATAATAACATAAGAATGTAAAACTAATAACTACTAAAGGTAAATGTAATAATAATAATATGTGCTTATTGCAAAAGATGACAAAATAGAAGAAAAGTAACAGAACATTGGGTCGAATAGGAAACAGATCGCAAGGTGGTCATTTAAACCCAAATGTAAATAATTAATTTAAATGTAAATGAACTAAATATTCCTATCACAAGACAAAGACTTTTCAGACTAGATTCAAAGACAATTTTAAAAAAAAATCTCTATATGTTGCTTTATAAAAGAAACATCTGCAATATAGGGACTAAGAACTATTGAAAATAAAAAGTTGAAAGTTTGAAAATAGATCCACTATATAAATTGTAAACCAAAAGAAAGCTGGTGTAACTACACTGTATCAGACAAGATCAATTTTAATGCAAGAAATAAAGATATAATAATGATAAATGGGAAGTCATCTAGAATTATTTAGCAAGTATGTGAGTTTAATAACATATCTTAAAAATATAAAAAGCAGAATTTGACAGAACTAAAAACAGATTAGAGAGGCTTAATGCATAATCATGAAAGGAGATATGCATATGAGTACATGCTCTCACTCTCAGAGGGTCTGGATTTAGTAATAGATATAAACATCTTAATAGGTTGACAGGTGATTCTCTTTATGCCCCTTTTCTTTTTAGTACTTCCCACAGCATTACCAACATAGAATAATCAGTGGAATAAAAAGGTGTTCTAGCTGTTAAGTGATAACAAAATCCCTATGTCTCTTAGCCTCACTGAGAATTAAAAACCCTTAGATTCCACCTTATCTTGCTTATCCTCCCAGTCTTTTATATCAATAACTTTTCATAGATACCAATAGATAAGAACATTTAAAAAAAAAAAACAATCAGAGGTTAACTTCTGACTAGTTGGACAACACAGAAACTGAATTAGGTTGTAATAGGGAATATATTTTGTTACTGGGTATCTTTCATTTTTGAAGACTTATTGAAATGTGTGAACCAATTGTTGTATATTGGATTATTAGATGTGAAATAATAGACTCTTCTTGTGGAAAGGTAAGAGTGGAGAAATGGAGAATAAAAAGTATTTTCCAATACTATCAAACTAACAAAATTGAAGATGTTGAAAATTGTGTTTTAGTTTATTTAGTCTCAAAGAATCATGAAGAACTCATCAGGGGAATGCTACTCTTTCTCTTTACTCTGATAACTGAACTCAAATCTGAAATTCACTATTAGACTTTCTACAATTCATTATTGTTGCATCATGCAATATTTTTATTCTACAGCCATAGAGATAATGTAGCTTAACATTATTTTGATTATCAAAGTTTCCACCTAATTTGATGTCTTATGTTAACGGAACATTCAATTCAAATATTCCTGGCTCTGTCTAAACAAGGGAAATTTCTGCATTTCCCCATCACCCAATCATAGAAAATAGTACATTCTGTAACCAACAATTTAATCTATATGCTTATAGCTAATTGTTTTACATTTAAATAAGTTATCTTGCATTTCTTCTTTTAAATTAAAATCAATGATGACTCAAGAGAAGTTATACAAATGGTTAGGTACTGGTATTGAATAATGAAGCTAAAAAGAAAAACATTGCATTATGGTAGTAAAATTATGAATAAACATATTTCTAAACTGTAAAAGTTTAATATTCATTTTTGCTTCTCTAATTTTCAAATATATACCCATAATATTTTTATAGGTGACTAATAATTAACTGAAGTAACAACTTACTATTTCTGAGAAATCTCCCAGAAACTAAAGGTAATAGAGTTATGTCTACACACTTTTTCATGGTATTAAGAACCAACTATATGATAGATAGCCTGTATAGAATTTGACTGCACAGGTATTCTGAGGAAGGCATAATCTTCAGCAATAGGAAGGGCAGAAATCATTGCAAATTATTTTACTGTGATGTTTGGCAAAACCAGTGATATTTCTGGATGCCAAGAATTAACAAAGATTTAGTTTTTAACTCTATCCATACACACTGCCACAATTTAGCATCCATAAATAAGTAAAGCTTGGGCCATGTGAATGGAGTCATTATCCAAGTATAGCATTCAGTATAATTGTGGATGTAGCCTTGCTTTCAGCAATGTTAAAAAAGATATTATTCTCTAACAAAGGAATAACTTGGATTAGCAGTATGTTTGGTTTTTGCTGTTTCTCTGATTTTTACAGTTTTTTTCTCATTTAATAGAGATTCGTGAAATTATCAAAATATTATTTTTCAGGTACTTATCAGTACCAGACAGCATGGCTAGTTTCAGCCTAGGACAATTATTGGTTAATTTGGCATCTACCTAGTAGATTGGCTCACAATTCACAAGACTTTTCAGACTAAATATTTCACGAGTTGTTCGTAAGTTCTCATCTGCATGTATAAAATTTCTCCCTTGATTCTGGTTTCTAAATATGCATGTCAAGTAAAAGTGTGGGGTTGAATATGTTTAATATGTTTTAGATTCTAACTTACTGTATTCTGAAGTCACTTTTAAAGTTTTTAAATCCCCCACTTAGGACTTAATTATTTTAGTATGGATTGTATCACTGACTCACTACCCTGTACCTCAAACAAGAAGCCTGAACCATGAATGGGAATGTAAGGAGATTCTACTAGAAATTCTATTAATATTCTATTAATGTGTTGTTAATGTTGTAAGTTGTCTCTGCTGCTTTATGATCCATTTTGAATTTGAATATGAAAATCCCTCAAATTTGGTTTTGTTTCATATCATTCATAGTCTAAAATATGTATAAAATAAACAGCAAGTAATGTCATTAGCAAAAAAATATAAAGCAAGAAATACACATTAAAATTGTGTATAACATAACCATATTTATTTAAGAATGTATTCCAATAGGAAACAGCAAATTTCAACAATGCAAAAACCACAATTACTTTTGTACCAACCTAATAGTTGACTTGTATATAAGCCCATATGTGTTAAAATGAAAAACAAAACAAAACACAACAATCAAAATAGAACTAGTTTGCATAGGTTAGAAAAACGTGTATGGATTAGCTGTCATACTTAATATGATATAATTACTTAATATGATATACTAGAGCAGAATAATCTAAGAACAGATATACCACATGTGGATTTGTATTTCTTATGTCCTATAAAACAACTGAATTCACTCTAAGACTGTATATAATATTTTGTTCTTTAGCATATTTTGAAAATGCAAATTAATAATTAATGATAATCTGACAGAATGACAATTGTTGCTTTTAATTATAATAGAATTCAGCAATTTTATAGGTGCATACTTTTGTATATTTCCGTGGTTCGAATATATTTTTAAAAAACTAAATTTTGAGGTGTTTTTTTATTGGTTTTCTGTTTTTTTTGTTTATTTAACATACGATGTATAATCTGTGACATGCTTTCCTTAAATCAGTTTTACCCAGCACAATGAAAAATTTGTTAAGCAATGTTACCACTTTCATATATTATTCATTATTTGTATAATATACAAAAATAATATTTTTACAAAATATAGTTTTCACACTTGTCAGTATTTTGTGAAAATCATGATTATGTAATGTATTTTAAAATTATAACACATTAAAGCAACTTAAGAATTTTCTACTTTTCCAGTAATTATGAAAAAAATAACCAAGTTAGGTTCATTCTTTTTATTTAACTTTTTAATAGATTTAAGTTGATTGATCTATTCACTTCTGCTTATTAAACTAAACTACTCTGGTCAAAAGTGAGCATTTTTAGAATATCAAACAAGGAAGTAGAGATACTTGGTCTCTTGGAGTTTAAGAGAAGTAACTTAACTACTTTGGAGTCTAACTATTTGCTTTGGCATTATTAGCCCAAGGCTCCAAGTGTACTAAGCCACATCACTAACAATTATGTGAAAAATGATTTTGATTCTTGACACACAATTCTTCCTGAGTTCAAATGAACTGACAATCTGCTGGTACACAATCATTCTGGTTGTTGAGTTGTCTACAGTCAGCCTCATTTCAGATTGGCAAATTCTTATACTATAGTAATTGTATAACAACTGTTCCTGAAGTCTAATATTCTTATTGAAAGTTTTCTTTTAAATAAAGTGTTTCAATTAACACTTGTTGCAAGACTATTACTCCTGGTTTTTATGCTAGCTTGAAAAATACGTTATATACCATACAACTTGCAAGTGTTTTGATTTGTTCATGTATATATTGATTTATCAAACTTTTAATGAGCATGCATACACGGATCATTCACAAACTAATGAAAGAGAGAAGCATCTGTGAATTTATTAAATACAAAAATATGTGATTACAAGATATACATCTGCTCTATTGCCATAATGGGTATTTTTGTACTAATGTAACTATAAACTCTAGGTCAACTATTACATTTTGGAGTTACCTAATTCCTTTGCAGTTAATGATTTCTTTATGATTACTGCCTGCTTCATGAAGTGTTTTTTTTCCTTTTATTTGTATGTTTACTATTCACTATTTTGAACATATTCACACATAATTCAAGCTTTAAATAATTTATTGACTCTTTCCAATAATTTTTCTCTAGGGATAATAACTCTAATTTCATTCACCACATTATTAACTGCTTGTTTTGAACTTGATTTGCTTCCTTCCCTAATGTTTATGAACTTTCTCAAGACCTACTTACAGTTTACTATTATTTATTTAGTATATCACTGACCTAAAAACCTGAGGATAATTAGCAACTACAAAATTTTACCTGTGCACTTCTTTTATAGTATCATTTGTATGTAGTTTTATGTGTGTGTGCCCACAATTTTATAATCTTTTCCAGAAAAACTCAGCAACTACTATATGTTTAAGAAGGTACTTTGGTTTCATATATATATGAAGACCCTTTGTTCTATTAGTGTTATTATTATTATTAATTGTATCTAAGTTAGTATCTCTATTCCACTACCTTACCCAGTGATGTGGTGATTTAATTTTACAAAAACTAATTAATCTTGCTGTAGAAGTCTTTCTCTTTATATCTAGCTCTCCAGAGTCTAGTAGAATAGTCAGTCATATTTTCTTTTACAGAAGGAGAAGCCAAATTTCCTTTCACAGATGTCCAGATCACTACTATAACATATGGCTGGTTCATATAAAACAATGGCACCATTTCAATTAAGATATACAAATTCAATGGACAGCTAATACTCAAAGATCTAATACCTGTAAGGAATCATGGAGGCTGGTGCTGTATCATGAAAAGGGTACCAATAAACTATTATTAAGTAATGGAGAAATTTTTTTTTAAATCATAATTTTCCTCTAGGAGGAACAGATAAAAAGAGTTAAATTATGAAGTCTCCATTAACAACAGATTTTGTAGGTTGACTATTTGAGATTTTGAGAGCCTCAAATACTAGATAAATGAGAATACTACAAAGACACTTGAGGCAGACCTGCAGAGTTGGGGTCTCAAGTATAGAAAAAAATTAATTTAGGGCAGAGTTCAGAGTAAGAATAAAATTTCCATTGGAAACTAGCAAGAAGATTAGTTTGGGGTATATTGCAGAAAAATTTTTATGTAAGGCTGGCAACATTTTAATTTTTTATATAGTCAATTGGAAGCAAATGAAAATTTTAAATTATATTAATAGAATATTATACAATTACATGTATTTTGTAAGTTTATATTAAATTATAAATTTGTAAAATGAGATAAAATATCAAGTATTTATTACATAATTATATTTATGAAGTCATATTTAAATAAATATGAAGCAATATTCTGAGTCATAATAAAGATCAGAGGCAATGTATGAGGTCAGACAATTAATTTTGTGAACACATCAAGAAAAAGGACTGCATACCTCCATGCTGAATATCACTACGGTCACCTTTGAAGCACTCCCCTTGGGAAGCTGTGCACTGACTTCAGTGCCTAGTCCACCCTTGAAAGCAATTGTGGAACTCTTTTTCTGGAATGGCCATCAGAGCTGTCTTCATCCCCAGAATCTGACAATTAAATTTGTGAACTTGCCACCGTGTGTTTACGTTGGCAGCGCTGTACAAACAACTCGGTAAGGTGTCAACCTTGGCAACCGAGTTGTTTGTATAATGCTGCCAACGTAAGCGCACGGTGGCAAATTGCAGACTTCATTGTCAGATGTTGGGCAAGACAACAGCTCTGATGGCCATTCCAGAAAGAATTCCAAAATTGTTTTGAAGGGTTGACCAGACACTGGCATAGGTGCATAAATCCCCAAAAGGAATACTTCGAAGGTTACTAGCAATATTCAGCAGTGAGGTATGTAGCCCTTTTTCTAAGATGAGTTTGTGAAATTGTCCAACCTTGCATACGCATGGCCAATAATTAATAGCAGAAGAAAGAATACATTGTCATAAAATATTATGCACAAAACCAAAAAAACCTTCAGCTGTTTGACCAATTATACGAATACAATGTGGTTGGGAACCACAGAGCACAGAGGAGAAACAGACAATTCTAAATACATAAGAGATAAAAAGAGCAAAAGATAGATGTCAAAGATTTTATAAAAATAGATTTTGACATGTTAAACAATAGTGAGTCTACTTAAGTTTTTGAAGGCATACCAGGAGACTGAACTTCATTTCATATTTTGACTTGCTCATTGTCTGAATTCAAGTAGTTCTGAATTAGAATGAAAACTGTAAGTTGAACAATTTCCAAGCCGTCTGCAGCTTCCCGGCTCTGGATTCACTCAGAAATAATAATGGGGACGATCTCATTGTAAGAGAAAATTGAAGATAGAAAGATGGCACCAAGATAATAAGAGATTCTTCATTATCTACTGACGTTTGTAGTAATTATTTTTGAAAAGAGATGCTTTTATACTATAGAATCACCTTTCTTGGCACAGCCCTGTCCTTTTCTTGGATCCAAAGCACTTGAGCCTAACAAAGATGAATGAGCTCCCATTTTGAAAATTCACTGATGTGCATTCTGCTTAGAAATTTTATAGAGTCTGACAAATCTCACTTCTTCTAATCTGATTTACTTTAACATATATCATTTTATTTTATCTCCATTTGACAGAAGATTTTTTTAGATGTTCATTCTTTGATTGGCATATGGCCCAAATAAGTTTTATGAAAAAATAATAGAGAGGATCTTCAGAGTTTTTAATTAGGTCAAGTCAATTTTTTTTCTTCGTAAGCCAAGGGCATCATTATTAGAAAGTTCCTAATGTGATACAGGATTTCAAAAGGAGCACAAGCAATGGTGTTTCCATTGTCAGGGAATAACAGAGCTGAAGTTTAATTACATTTCAAAAATGAACAGCAAAAAATCTCGAGATACAGTAGCCTTTATCACCAGTTTTCTGAGGTCAAAATTTATAAAAGTTGAGATAAAAATCAGTCAATTTTCCCTGAGTGTTTAGTGTATATTGTAGACTCATCAGTCCTTTGCTGAGAAGGGCTATAATGTGATATAGTTCAGTGCTGTGAAATTATAACCTCAAATGGGAAGATGCTATTTAATTTTAAATAACATTTTTTTCTGTCTCTTTATACCCATAAAAAGCTTAATTCACCTAAAATAATTTCAGCATAGTGCTTTTAGCATTGTAATTTGTTATATCCTTTTTACTGAAGAAAATTTTTAAAAATATCTTATAGGATCTCCTATATGCACTAAACTGGATTGAACCACCATAGAAAAACAAAAGTTAAACTTGGCTAAAGTTCAATCCACTTAAGACAATTTTCTAAATTAATGTGATTTAAAGCTCTAGTGATAAGCTGTTCACTTAAAAATTTTTGGGTACTATTACTAGTAAATGCACTCTTGCCTTTAATGCCTCACTTGCTGTATATATTTTACAGATTTTAGAGTCAATGTAGTTATTAGTATCACATAGCTAAGAAAATTGAAGCTAACAACATTAAATGCCTTACCTGAGATTATACATGATTAGTAAGCCTGTGTGTGTGTGTGTGTGTGTGTGTGTGTGTGCATATACATGTGTGCTTAAAAAGGAGAGACTAGAGAAAACTGCCCTAAGACTTGAATTCTGCCTCAGTGATATTTGCCTGTGAACATTTCAATCCAGATAGAAATCAGTGACATTTGGCAGGAAATAAGAAAACAAATGGAAAATCTGTCTCAGATCTGAAGGGAAGAGTTCTGGTCAGAATTTTCTGTAAAGAACAAAGACAAGCAAGCCAACCTGCTAAATAGCCCTCCAATAGAAGCTGATTTTTTTTAATTGTTAGACTTATTGGGGTGACATCTGTTAGCAAGGATTACATAGGTTTTAGGCATACAACTCTACAGTGCATTGTCAACTTGTTGTATAAGTTCACCACCCAGTGTGAGTTCTCTTTCCATCACCTTATATTTAGTTTCCCCTCCCTCCTCTCCCACCCCATCCCCCTTTTCCCATCCCCTCCCCACTTGTCCCCAAATAAACATTAAACTATTGATTATGTCCATGGGATTTTTCTTTGTTGCTTTCAGTTTTATAACCCGCATATGAGTGAACTCATATGGTTTTTGTTTTTTTCTATCTGGCTTATTTCGCTTAGCATGATGATCTCTAGGTCTATTCATTTTGTTGTAAATGGAGCTGATTCTTTCAAATTGTGATGTTTCTCAAGATGCAGAGTTAAGCCAGAAGTTTGCATCTCTGCTTTGTTGCAAAGACATGTGTAACTCCTTAAAAAAAAGTATCACACTATCTTTGCCTTGCCACTCCAACCTACTTCCTCTTCCTCCATTGCTTCTTTCTGACATTTGTCAATTATTTTAGCTTCTCTAGAAACACAGACAGCAGGCAGCCCCTTTATTTCACTAGTAGAATCATAAAGTCTTAAAAGTGGATTATAGGTTTCCAAAGGAAAGTTGTTACAGTCAAAATCATTTTTATTGAGATTTTGATAAAAATCATAAAATTTTCATAAAATATCATAAAGGAAACTAAAAATGTTCATAATAATTTTAAATGTTAACAAATCAAATCCAGAAAAATATGCATACAGACTTACTTATTTAGAAGGATCCAAAATAAAATTAAATATTTGAAAATATTTATGTTTTTATGAAATTTGTTTTTTTAAATGGTTCATCCTGTGCAATTATTTGAAAATTAGGTACACAAAATTCAGAGAAATCAGCAAAAATTTTGGCACAAAAACTGCCATCTTTATCTATGTTTATGGAAAAGACCTATTGAACAAAATAAGAGTCATGAGATGTAATAATACAATAATATCTTAGCCTCACATTGTCCTTTAAAATGCTAAATGTATCCTTCATCTTTAATAATAACATATATAGACCTGTTGGCTCTTGTGCTCACTCAAAGGTAATATAGTTATAAATTGTTATGAATACTTTAAGAAGCAAAATTGTCCCAATTCAATAAAAATGCCTAATGTCATGTAATAATCAAAATTTGAAACTAGTTTAATGTTAAAACAACTTATCTCTCTCAGATGAGGCTAAATATTGGCTGAAATCTTTCTTGAAGAAGCTTCTTAATCAGAATCACTTCACTTTTAGATAATCCCAGGCCAAAAGTCCTTCTCTGGGTTCCATGTTTTGTCCCCTAAGTCATTCATAATTTCACATCATCAGAGAGGTGATGTGATGAGCCTCCCCATTTTTGCTACCCTGATGTTTTAGCCGGTCTCTTCTTTTTGTTTACTTAAATGTAATCTCACCCTGGAATAGTGCCCATTAAATGCAGAGAACATGTAATAAGTTCCAATAGAAATCCAACTTATACAGCTTGAGGTAAAGAGTAGCCAGAGCTCTTCTTCTCCCCAAAGTAATCTACAAGACTTTCCAAACAAGTTCCCTTCAAAACCCAAAGCTCTTCAGTCTCTCAAAAATCCTGTCCTTATATTCTCTCCATGTCAGTGAGTCTTTAACAAGTTTATGACAACTTGGTATGAAATTTGTCATTGTGAACACTTTTACCACTAACTCTGAAATATACTAGCACCTATTGCCTTAATGGCTCAAGTGAAATTAGGTTAGAAGAATTCTGTTAACTCAGTTTCTTCATATATATAAATAGAATACAATAAAATAATTTTTATTAAAAATAGATTGCAATGTCTATTGAATTTTAAATAAACATTTTAAATGCATCATTTAAATGTTAAAAAGAATAAAATCTTATGCTTCATAGATTGATCTTGTATTTTTCTTATCTTTCTAAAACATTTAAGAACATTTCTTTTTAAATTTAAATTTTTTAAAATTTCACTTTCATCAACTTTTTCACAAAAATCATGCTTTACTAATTTTTCAATTTTGATTTATGAAAATTTTCAAACATAAAAAATCTGAATGTATATGTTTGCATGTATATGTATCCTCTTGTGTCTACAATTGTTGCTATTTTTCATATTTGTTTTATCCACCTGTCTTTTTATTTCCTGAGCCATTTGAAAGTAAATTGCATATAACCAGACCCTAATTATAGAACATTCCAGAACTTTTCATTTCCTCTTTCTTAGGCCTCAGCTTTTTGCTATGTTGTGTGGCCAGTTTTAGCAAATGATCATGGACACTGATGCTACCATAAACCTGAGAGACTGGTGCTCCATCCATTGCACGAGAGACTAGTATGCCTGCTCCATAGCTAGACTAGACTGCAAAGACACTGATTTTATACTTCCTGTTGGTTAAGTGACACAACCTTGAAATTAAGTAGAGTTCAGATTCATGGGATTGACTTTGATAATAAGACACAGTAACAAGAGAAAATAAGCAACTAATAAATTGTTTTTCTTCTCTCTCTTTCTCCTCTCAATAACTATTTCAAGATGTAAAATTACAGAGTATGAAGGTGGCCAGTGAGGCCAAAAAAATATTTGTGAAACTTTGGCAAGTTCAACAATGGAGGCCCTGGTAATCACTGTCTCTCTTCCTTTGTCTCACCTCCTTGTTTCTCTCATGCCTAACTTCTCTGAAATTGCACCCTTGGTCTCCCAATAAGAGTTAGCACCTATACTTTTTTTCAACTGTTTTCTAGGGAATTAGAAACTGGTACAATTGGTATCATGAATGACATGGCAAAACAGAAACTTGTGGCTGGATTTTGGAGTTGGATTACTTTTCAGTCTGAAAGCAATAGAAACCACTGTTGGTGAAGCGACGGTAATAATCCCTGATATGCAGTGACGTCATGATGGCATAGAGTTCAAACACATGTAGTAAGGTATCAAGTGGATGCTACATATGACTGACTTAGGTTGGTGCAGTTATAACCTCAAAAATATTAGTGTGGCTTGACTATTTCTAATGGCAGTGAGAGTCTGGACAAGGCTGACAATGAATAACACCTGAGTATCAACTTAAAGGTAGAGAGTGAAAGCCAGGGGGCTTCTGTGGAAGCTTTAAAGGAGACTCACATCTTCTTTCAGTCTTAGAGCTGACTTTGCTCTTGGGCAATGGGTCCCTAACAGAGACCAAGTAACTGAATGTGAGATGTTAAATGGCTATGGACAAGAGCAGCCAATGGTGACCTGGTTGTACTAGGATCAACTGAGTTGCATATTTTGCAGTTGTAAAAGCAGCAACAATTAATTAGAGAATAGAAACAGTAGGTGAGGGATCAGGCTCAAGTCTTTTCAGAAAGCAGAGAAAAATAAGATAAATCATTGGTCTGAATTCCCTGTCATTTATTTATCTGGCTCCCTGAACACATATTGTCCTTTTAAAATGTTCTCTATGATCAACTGCAGAAGAGGAAAGGACTTAAGCCTGTACAATAAATAAATATGATATGTTAGCACTAGCCAGAAAGTAGACTGCTGCTATATTACAACTCAACTCATGGATTGCCATGAGTGGTAGTAATGAGAGAAAATTGTTCAAGGTGCAGACAGTGAGTCAGACACTCAATTGTATATTTAGGAAGAGGGAGGTGGCCTGAGGTAGAGATAAGGACTTATTCCTCAGCTGTGATAAACAATTGAGAAGAAACCTAGGAAATATTAAAGTTCAAGAAATGCTCTCTTGAACCTATATATGGGGATGGACTTGGAAATGTGAAATACATGTTTAGATATTTTTGTCTCATTTTAGTGACTACCACAGATCATTTACTCAAGGAGTACCATACAACCAGGTAGAAAAAATGGCCCATCCTATGGATGTCAAACATCTTACCTCCTTGACCACCCAAGCAAAAAAGCATGCTGTACTGGCACAAATAGAGCCTTCTCTTAGCAACATGGATGAATATTCAAATTGCTAGCATCAGGAGTCTTGATGGTTTTTCAGATAAAACAGATATAGTTACACTTCTCAGGTCATGGCAGTTGCTTTGAATTTTTTCTACTCTGGAGGAAGTAGCAGTGCATTCTTATTGCCATCAATTTTATATTCCAGATTTTGGCTTTTCTTCTTTGACTTTGAAACCTTAAGTGTCATCACGAGTCAGGACATGTAGAATGACACACGCATCTATATTGTATGTTACACAACATTGATTAAGATCAAAGGAATTTTTCATGGCAAAAGAGGTATAGCAATTGACTTAGGATCATGAAATGTATCGATTTTACCATTTTATTCCAGAACTCAGAAAGTGCTGGCCTGAAAATATATGGTGAAATAGCATATTGGTGGTAAAGCTAAAGTACCATTCTCATGCAAGACCTTACACAGTAGGGCCCTACAGGCTGTGATATATGCATTAATCAATAGCAAGTACATAGTGTTATGTCCTCAAGAGCTAAAATATACTAGTTTGAGAATCTAAAAGTAGAATTAGGATTGCTGCCTCTTATCATCATTCCCTTCACTTGGTGCTTCTCCTCCTTGAAAAGTATGCTGTGTGAATTAAAAAGCCTGCTTCACAGGTGGGAGAGTGTACGCCTGCCAAAAGACACAGTAAGCATTCCACTCATTGGAAACTTTTACTGCTAATTGACCTGTTATGAATTTGTCATCCTATTGAATTATTTAACAATGACAAGAGTACTGGTACTACCTAGGAAAATCAACCCTGATTATTGTGAAGAGTTGGTTGTTACTGAAAAATTCATCAAAAGAGAATGTGCCTAGAATTCTGTGAATTTACCCAGAACAGTGGTTCCCAAACTTTTTCCACTCATGTACTCCCTTTTAACCCATTTCTATAACTTTTACCCCTTGTTTTAAAAACAGCTGTTTTTAAATACTGACTCTTTTGTTCAGTTCCTATCTTAATGTAAAATTGTTGAAATGAGGTAATAAGTTAGGAAAGAAAAATTAGTACACTAAAAATACAAACCACAGATTTAATTTTATAATATTTGTAAGTTAAATAAAAGCATTTAACAAACTTTTAATTTATTATTAATAATAATATTTATTTGTGTTGTCTGTAATAATTGTTATGCACATCACTTACCTATTGCAACATTGTTAGTGTGTTCATTGAGCTTGCTTTGATGCACTTAATTTCTTAAAATCAGGCTCAAAAGATGCAAGATACAGTCTGAAATCCAGACTTGCATTAAGCTTGTTGTGGTACTTAAGTTGTATGAAGGTACAAGAAGAAAAAGTTCTCTCTACTAATTCAGTATTAGTAAATGGCAAGAGGTATTTGAGTGCCTTCTCACTGACCTGTCCATATTCCTCAGCAACAGCTACCCAGAAGGTAGTAAGATGCTTTCTTTAAAAATCAGAATTTAAAGAAGAATCGGTTGAAAGTTTGATTAACAGCTCTTTTGCATTGATTAGTAGTTTATCTTCTTTGAAGAATTCTTCATTGAAGATATCTGCATTCCAGTTGTTTTCTTTTCAACGTTGAAGGAAGTACTTATAAAAGGACACTTTAAGAACGTCCAAGTAACTTACAATATTGTCTTTCACATTTTGGAATAAGTGCAAGTCATTCTCAGATAAGAAGTTATACAGAACTTCAAAAACTTTAGGCCGACCTGATCTTTCAAGATGCGCTTTCCAAAAGTCCAGGTTTTTAATTGACTCAATTTTGTCAGTTACTTTGAATAGAGTGATCGAGCTGTTTAGAAGTCCCAAGATGAGTTTGCTTCTTCCTATAAGTATCTGATAAACATGCAAAACCTTGAAGCCAGTCACTGTCCTGCAACTTTGGAGCAAGAGGGAAATCATGGTCTTCTAAAAATACTTGGACTTCATGTCTAAATTCAAACATCTGTGTATAAATATTTTGCCACAAGATAGCCACCTTACCTTTGTATGCAAAAGCAATGTGCCGTAAATGCTGTTCATTTCTTCACACAGAGCTTTAAACAATCTGGAGTTTTGTGGTTGTGACTTAATAAAATTTACGACTTTTACAGCCTCATCAAGAATATCTTTCTAGGAAGAGGCTTGGATGAAAGATAGTGTCTACGAATGCAGCGGTGACTCCATGGTACAAGGGAGCTACTTCTTTAATTCGGCCATGTAGGCCTGTAAAACAACCTGACATGGGCTTGCCTCTGTCAGTGCACACACCACAGCAATTCGACCAACTAATGTTCTTTCCAATGAAATAAGCACAGATTGCATTAAAAATATCTTTGCCTGTGGTACGTTCTGTCAATGGATAACAATGCAACAGGTTTTTCTCAATTTCATTTTCTACCAAGTACCTCATGATGACAAGCCAAATAACAAATCAGCAACATCTACACTTTCATCGATCTGGATAGAAAATAATTTACTTTTTCTTATTTTATCTACTACTACAGCTTCAACATCATCAGACATTTCCTAATTCATCAAGATATTGCATTGTTTGAAAAAAAGATAGTATTGATTTTGCGGACATGTTCTTCCCCAATCATACAAAAAACAGTATCTTTAATAGTAGGAGAAATTAAATCTGCGTTTATGGTGTGGTTTTACCACATTTAGCTATGCGATAAGCAATACAGTATGAAACCTCAACTACATTCTCCTTGTCTTTCTTTTCTGACATCATGTATGAAGTAACAGAGGCTTTTCTAAGCACCAAAAATAATATATTTCTTTGTTTTTATATGTAGGATGTTTAGTTTCTAAATGTTGCATGAGTAGAGGGGGTTTCATGCAACTGTTGGATATTTCCCCACACACAGCACACAAAGGCTTAGGATAGTCATCATCCCCTACAAATGGAAACTCTTCAGAGTATTTCCTTTTCTTCTGTGTAGTGTCTGAGGCACGCACCTTTTTACTATCAACCGGGGTGGGTGTACTCATAGCCATGGACACGTGTTGAAAAGTACTTGGCGACAGGTTATAATCCACATCAAGTTTTGGTTTTTTAACCATTCCTGTTTTCAACTATTGATCTATAACAGACATGCTTAAAAATTACTGATTATCATAACTGAAACTATGTTGAATGTTAAATTAAAAAAATTACTTGAAAAGAATCACAAAGACAACACACTTACTTTTACTCAGTCAATAACTAAACTGATCAAACAGTCTGCTACAGATGTATTTATATGTTTGGGAAAGTTCTAGAAATGTCAAATAGATTGTTCTGAAGTATTGCATAGTGATTGGTAGAAGAGCAGTTTGGGGGAAGGGTTCATAGCCACGCCCTCACCAATTATCATTCACTCATGTGATCTAATTTTGAAAGTCTTCATTAATGGTGATTCCAGCTTAACAATTACTGTTTCATAACTAATGTTTTGCAATTTTTTACTTTACTTGATTTTTTGCTATTACTGATTATTTTTCATGTACCCTTGAATGACCCAGCATGTACTCCCAAGGGTATGCATACCATTGCTTGACAACAGATGACCTAGAATATGGCCAGTGATAGATCTAAAGGGGACATAACAAAAACTGGATTAACAGGGATAAAGCAATCAAAGTTTTAGAATATTTGAGATAGAAATTCTGGAACAATTTACCAGATCAGCAACTCAGAACCTCTGAATAGCTGGCCAAGTGTAATGATAATCTAGAATGGAGATGGAGATGGAAAATGAAAAAAAAAAAAAAAAAAAAAAAAAAAAAAAAAAATATATATATATATATATATATATATATAACAATTTTGGCCCAGAACCAGCTGCAGCATGAGGACAGTATTTAGTTTGCTAACACTACTTATCCAATGTAATGTTTCGGAGATTGCAGCTACTCCTCAACTAGAAAGATAAGACATGCATTTCCATTTTCAGAGAAGTGAGAAGATCTTGATCTCATATAAAATATGAACATTGTAAAGTGATACGAGTGGCTTTTGGTGGTACAAGCAGTGAGCCACACCATTTCCAGATTTTTACCACTCCAACACTGCTTGGATTCTTTCACTATCCCCACTCTTAGCCTGACTGCTTGCCCTGCTTCCTGGTCAGAATGGAATTTACACATTTTATAAGTATTTTAGTGGTATTAAAGTACCAATCTGTGTTGCTGACATTGTTGCTATCACAGACCAGAGTGGCATTCCTGTCATCAACTAATGACAAGGCCTTTGCTAGACTATACCCATGGAGAATTTTGCTTTACCTGGGGCTCCCTGTGGGGCAGCCTGATTCGTCATGATAATTAACTTTCTGCAGCATGGACTTTGACCAATAAAAATTAAGAGATAGGAAGAAGTCAAAGATAAAAAACTTGCTATTTCATGCCTAAAGGTATCCTGTATCCTACATGGCATTCTTCCCACTGTAAGTGAGAACTCCTTACCCTCTAAGTAACAATTTGTTTCCTGAGTATTGTTTTTATGTATATTATGCTACTATGAAGAAGCAAAACTAAAGGAGGGCAAATGATCAGTAGGTGTAGTGTGTCATCCTTTCTTGCAAGATTGAATAGTGCTATTATGGACTGTATTATGTGTTGTCCCCAGATTTTAATGTTAAAATCCTAACCCCCATTACCCAGAATGAGACTACTTGGAGATATAGTTCATACAAGGAAATTGAGTTAAAATTAACTCACTGGAGTGTACCTTTATCTAACATGACTGGTTTCCTCACAGGACAGGACAGTCACACATAGGGGAAGACACAGCAAGAAGATGACCATCTATAAGCCAAACAGAGCTTAAAAGACTCTGACCTTGTTTTCAAACTTCTAGCCTCCAGATTATGAGAAAAATTTCTGCTGTTTAAACCACTAGTCTATGGTGCTTTGTTTTGGCAATCCTAGCAAACTAATATTAGTGCTTCCTGCTTTCACTTTTGAGATACTTATCAAATATCCTGTGTTTTGTTCAATCAACCATATTGAGTATATTATCTTCCTATGGATGTGTTATAGTATTGCAGTTTAGAAATTCAGCTCAATGCATGATGGAGAAATGCAAAAGTGATTGTTCTTGCCTGTGCTAAAATACTCAAATCCTGTCATAGTAACATCAAATACAAAAGACTTTTAAAATTCTGCTTGGCCTGCCATATCTTTATTTCTACATGCTGTGTTTATAGTCCAGAATATTTTATTTAGTTTTCAAAATTTTGTGAATTAAATTTTTTTGTCTAATGCAGCTCTCCTCAAAATTAATTGTGGAGCCAGGTTCAAATTTTCTATTTTAAATTTCAAATTAAAATTGCATTTTATTACTTTATTGATTACTGTCTTTAAAGAGGTCTTAATTTAATTACTGTCTTAGTTTGAGCTTCTGTAACAAAATACCACAGACCAGGCAGCTTATAAAGAACAGAAATTCATTTATTACAGTTCTGGAGGCTGAAAGGTCAAGATCAAGGGAGCCAGCAAGGAAGCGTTTTGGTGAGGGTTCTCTTCCTGGCTCACAGCTGGCAACTTCTCACTGTGGAGGCACACAGTAGTAGGAACTAGAAAGCTCTCTGGGATGTCTTTTACAAGGACACTAATCCTATTCATGAGGGTGTCCCCCAAAGGCTCCACTTCCTAATATCATCATTTTGGAGGTAAGGATTTCAACATATGAATTTTGGGGGAATATTAACATTCAGACTATAGCAGTTACTATGCTTATATTTTAAATGGTAGAAGCAGGGAGTATATTCAAACAGAAATAAATTCAACCAGATATAAGCTGCACATAGCATTTAAAATGCAACTTTATCACATCAGAACCTTTATATAAAATTATTATTTTGCTACAATTAATATCAAATATTAGTTGACTTTAATCTTGCCTTCCTAGAAATTAGAATCATGATAAAGTAGTTACTGTCTCTTTCACATTTCTCCAAAGAGAATGAACAATTACTCTTTCCCTTCAGGAAACAGAGATGTTCGAAACGATTTTGCTGACCTTGTAAGTACACTTACACCTGTTGTCAATACAGATGACAATGTTTTTCCCAATGAAAGTCATTTTTTACACTAAGGGCTGACCTAACATTCTTTTCCTTTATCACTTTTCACCTCCACAGCTTGAAAGTTGCAGGCACTACTTCTCAAGTTCAGGCCAAGGCAGCTCCATCAGGAAACCCCACGTCCTGTTAAAACCCTCTTTCTCAGTCATTGCTTCTGCAGGCTTCCCGTTCTCCACGTGTTGCAATTTCTGCCATGTGATCAGAATGGAATCTTTTAAGGAGCTTCAAATAGCACTGCAGGCTCATCTTAACTACACATTTTGCCTCAGGTGGTACTCAGATGTTGGTGAAACGTCCTTTGAAAGAGAATTCTTGAGTTGTGATGAAAGCAGGAGATTTTTACCTTGTTTGTGTGAGCAGGTGATTTTCTTTTTATTATTACTAAAAGTCAGGGTATTTGGCAGTATTTTGATCGCTAGAGCAAGCCTAGAATACATGAGAGAAATTGGTCACATTTTTTTCACAGATTAGATAAGAAATAAATGAAAGCACTCATACTCTTGTTCAATTCAGATGATTTTGTACTGGTACTTTTTAAAAAATTGTCAAAATTATGCACAAAAGGATTGCACTTTTTGATAATCTTGATAACTGCAAAATTATAATTGAGAATATTGGTAGAAACAATGACCATTATTCTTGGCAGTAATTCTCATTACTGAAATTTGAAATGGACAAGTACCTGAAAAATTATAGATATCTTTGTTGTAAAATTTATAATAAAAATTACCCTTATTAAGCCATTATGGTAATATAAAAATGTACATGGAAAAAGACAGTTTTTTCTGTGTTGTTAAGTGTCTGTAAGTTAAAAAGAATTAATTTGGCTTACTTGAGAAAATTTTTTCTAAATGAACTGAAAATCCTGATTAAAATCTTTTTTCTGTTAATTGGAAGCAAAATGTCCTTAAAAGTAAAGTTGGAAAAATCAAAATATTACTACATAGAAGATAAATGTTTCTTCCATCTCCAGCGGCATATGTGTAATAGTTTAGAATAATTACTTGAATCAGGATACATGCAAATTAGCTTTATTATGATAAAATAAAGAAACTGGAACTCCTGGTTCTTCCACCTGATTTGTTTCTAATTAGTTGTGTAGATTGTGGTAAATCATATTACTACCTTGGTCACAGGGTACTAATCTTTAAAATGAGATTTTTACCAAATCTTTCAGTAAGCTTTATTTCAATTTTGTCTTGCATTTCATTTGCCCTTGACTTTAGTTTACTTGCCTATCTTTTTAGCTGCATCATTCATGTACTTTGCACAGTTGACGGGACTTAGATAATAAGATTTCATGAGGAAGGATGTTGCATGAGGTAACTTAAAGAATTGGAGGATTTAAACCTCAGAGTTTGAGGGGTCAGAAAGTAGGAATAATTGAGCTTTGAGGAAGCTTTTATGATTTAAATCCCTTTGACCAGGTGCCATGTCTAAGTAAAATTTCATTCTATTATAAAATAAAAAGCCTATTAGAATAGCATTTTTGCATTCCTGCTGAAAAATTAACAACTGTTCCTAATAAGTTATGAGTAAGGAAAAACTGAATACACATATACATACATACACACACATACACATACATTTTTATGGCTACTTAAAAATTAAGTCCAGTTATTTTTAATGATTTTTGTGTGCCAAGACATATATTGAATGTTTTTATATAAATAATAAAATTAAAAAGAACATTTTCCTACTTGTTTGCCACTTTTCTTATTGCTTATATAGAAAATGTTCAATTAAATTTTAAAAACTTTAATTGTGGTAAAATAAAAATGCCATAAAACTTACCATATGAATTATTTTTGAGTATAGTTCAGCAGCGTTAAATACTTTCACATGGTTGTGCAACCAATCTCCAGAACTCTCTTCATCTTGCAAAACTGAAACTCTATACCCATTAACTTTTCTTTTCATTAAAAATGTATTTTATTAATTGCCTGACTGACTCTTTTATTTTTATAATTTTGTATTTTTCAATCACATTTGACATAAATTATTATATTACTTCAGGTATACAACATATTGATGGGACAATTATGTAACTTAAGAAGTCATCATTTCGATAAATCTGATACTCACCTGACACTATACATCGTTATTACAATATTATTGACTGTATGCCCCTTGCTATCCTTTCCATCCCTGTGACTATTTTGTAACTATGAATATTTACTTCTTAATTTCTTCCTTTTTCCCCCCACTCCTCCAGCCCTTCTCCCATCACCCCAATATATCTAGTACCCATCTGACACTATACATAGTTATTACAATATGAATGACTGTGTTCTTTATGGTATACCCTAACTCCCCATAACTACTTTGTAATAACCAATTTGTACTTCTTAATCCCTTCCTCTTTTTTCACCCACAACCCCAACCCTTTTCCCATCTGACAAATATGCAAATGTTTTCTGTGTCTATGAATTTGTTTCTGTTTGTTGTTTGTTTCTTTCTTTGTTTTTTAGATTTCATATACCAGTGAAACCCACTTGCACCTGTCTTTCTGTCTGATACTCCACTCAGCACAAAACCCTCCATGTCTTTTGATTGGAATTTTTAATACATTTAAATTGAAAGGAATTACTGATAGGTATGTAGCTATTGCCATTTTATTATTCATAATTTTGCTTCACCTTCATCCCCGCATTTTAAAGAAGTCCTTGTAACATTCCTTGTAATACTGGTTTGGTGGTGATACACTCTTACAGCTTTTTCTTGTCTGGGAGGCTCTTTATCTGTCCTTTGATTTTGAATAACCTTGCTGGATACAGTAACCTTATTTGTAGATCCTTGCTTTTCATCACTTTGAATATTTTCTGCCAATCTTTTCTGGACTACAAGTTTCTGTTGAGAAATCAGATGACAGTTTAATGGGAGCGCACTTATAAGTTACTAGTTGTCTTTCTTTTGGTGTTTCTGGATTCTCTGTCTTTTTCTGAGTAGTCTTATGTAGCAGGTGTCCTGTGGAGCCCTGGCATAGTCTCCCTGTGCTGGGTACTTCTGTACATTCCTGTTTAGTGCCAGCATTGTGCCTGGAACTTACACTCAGCCAAAGTCTCAGAGCACACACTGAGTCCAGTTGCTGCCCACTGGGGCCTGTGGACTCCTGCTATAGTTTTCTAAAAAAGATTGCAATGCAGGTGGGCTGGCTGCTCACCAGAGAAAGTGCCTCTGGTGTTTGGTGGTCAGAGTCTCCGTGATTCATCAGTGAAGTGAGTGAAACTCACCAGACCAATCAGGTTCAGATTTGACTGTGTGGGAGGTGGGCACATACAGAAAAGATGGTGCCCATTAGCAGGCTGCACTGGAGGAGGACCCAACTCACAAAAAACAGTAACTGCCCTCTACCCCTCACCCCGAAGCCACACACCTCAGTTTGCCCCCTGTATGCCTCCAACACCCCCTGAGTCACTATCTCTCTGTGGGAGCTCCAGGTGAGGGCCTGAGAGTGACTGAATCTGTGCTCAGGCACTTCAAGAGGACATCTGGGTTCCCTGCCTTTAGTCTCACCCAGATGGTCAGAATCCTCATGGTAAGAATCCCCATTGTTTTTCACAGCCAGATGTGGTGGGGCTCCTCTTACCAGCACCAGTACTCTGAACTAGGGATCCTGGTGAGGCGCTGGGGTTCCTCATTCTTCCAGGGTGTACCCTCTGTGGCTAAGATAACCTTGCTCATTCGCACTTGCCACACAGAGGTTTGGGGCTAGCCCTTTCTGTGTCTCCATCTCTCCTACCAGGCTCTGCCATGTGCTTGTTAGCTATTTTTATATCTTCTTTGGAGAAATGTATATTCAAGTTTTTGCTGAGTTTTTGTTGTTTTAGTTGAATTGTAGTTTTTATATATTCTTAATATTACCTTATTAGATATATGAATTGCAAATTTCTTCTCCCATTCTATAGATTGCACTTTTACTCTATCGATTGTGTGCCATGATGCACAGAAACTTTAAATTTTGATGTAGTCCAATTTTATCTATTTTTATTAAGCTAAGACAAACGAATTTTGACCTATTAGAGTTGTAACAAAAACATTAGAATGAGTTTGTCATAATTCTTTTTACCAATTTAAGGGAAAGACTGATTTCATGAGAACCTTTATGTTTTAAATATAACAGCTAACATAAAGACCATGTGTCTAGAAGCTCAAAAAATGGCTGGGACCATTCTTAGATACAAATAATGTGTTTTTTGAGTAAATTGTTGAACAGCAAAAGGGTGAGATGTTATAATCAATATTGGGTGTTTGCTTCTCCTACACATTTCTAATGTTTTTATGTCATCGGATTATTTTACCTTTTCATTTGACTTACGCCTGTGGTATTTACTGGACATGTTATGGCTTGTAAGCTGGATTCAATTTTCCTACCTAGGCACCAGGGACACATTACATCACCTCATTCAAATCTCCCTCTTTAGTTTAGACTAAATCTAAGTTTACACAATGATTTATTCAGCTTTATCATTTGACTATTGAGAAATTTTGCTATCTTTGATTAATAAAGAAAATTTTATTTGCTAAAAACTGATTTAATTAAGGCTAAATTATATAGTCTTTTAAAATATCTTGTTCACTAAATATTTAAATAAATTGTGATTGCTTAAAGAATACTGGTACCTTGTCTTAGTCAAGGTTAATACCCAACTGAGAGATCCTTGGATTAAATGAAGACTAATGTTCAATTAAATAAAATGTAATTGGCAATAATTTTTCATTCTGTTAATTCTTCCCATAGCAATTTCAGATACAAACGTGTGACAGTTTGGCCTTATGATATTTGAGGTTTTCTTTTATCATCTGTGACAATCACTAGTCTGATTTGTAATGGCATCTTACAGACTTTCTAGTATGAGCTGTACATCACTGCATAAGTTTCATTTACTCAAACAAACTTGTGCATATGATACTTTTTTGTTCTGTTCCAATTATAATTAATATGAAATTATATACTAAACTGCTTAAATGACATTTTTTAAATCCAGTAACATTTTAATTCTTTTATATATTCACATGAGAAAATGTTAAAATGTTTGGGATTCAAAGCAAAATATCACAAAATATTGTGATTTGTGATTAAGGAGAGAGCAAAATAATTGAAATGAAAATAGGACAGTTTGATCTAGTATTATATTTTCTCCAATTGAGCTGGTACTAACACCAAATAAACTGCTGATAAAGTGTTATTGTTTAGAATATAATTAATAGTGAGTAGTCCTATTCTCTGTTAATAAATCATGTTAACTGGCATAGCTTTGGGAGCTGGAAAACAAACAACTCTTAAAAACAAACAGTTGTAATGAGCCATATTGAATAAGGGCAATCACATTATTCTGTCACATCTAATCCCACTCTACCTGGATGTCAGAGATCTAAGCATAATTGATGAAAACACTGATAAACTTCAAGACATAATTTCTTTAAAAATTTGATGACATTTTTTATTCAAGTATGCTTTATGTATATTACTAAATAGCTGAAAAAAATTAAATGTATTGGTCTGGGTCCTCTGAGCAGCAGATACTGAGATGAGAATAAATGTTCAAGAAATTCATTAGGAGCAGTGCTTATCGTAGAAACAGAAAGCAGCCAGTTGAGGCTGGGAGAGCTGTCAGGTGCAGGTATGACCTAGAGTGATAGAAAGAGAAAAAGAGAGGTTATGTGGAAGCATTGTGGAACGTAGTGCAAATCTGAGAATGAACAACAAGACTGTAAGAGAAAACTCAAGCAAAAGTTACACACCCAAGTACTCCTTATCTCCAGGAGTGGGCCTGCCTTACTATTCTTACCACATTTAGTCATTGGATGGGGAATGGGAGCATTTTATGGGGAACGTGGTCTTGGTAGAGATAAAACAATGGATGTCTGAGTGCAGCCTCTGGGGCCTTCAGTCAAATATGCTTTATGCAGTAGAAAATCTGAAAGGCTTCTTCTTGTTAAACATTAAAAAGGGGGGCAATGATGAAATAAATCATCTATAACCCATATAATGAAACAATCAGTAGTATTTTTAATTGTGTGAATCTACATGCATTATGGATTAAAAAACATTTTAGTGGAAGAAATAGAATTGAGGAAATAATTAAGAATGCTATCACTTTTTGTACAAAAAGATCATACCTTTAAAAATATTAATGCGTATACTTGTAGATGCATAAATAGTTCCTGGAAAAAAATATTTCATCTCTTATATGGATATTTCTAGGGGAATGGGAGGATGAGGATTGGGACCTTTACGTACTTACAGGAATGTATGTTTTTAATGTAATTTTATTCCTGCCATCTTTAAAGAATGTATACTATTCTTACTAATTACAGTAACTAATATAATTGATTTTATTATTTAAGTGTGTCTTACTGCTTTTCATTTATTTAACTTTGTCATTTTATCATTTCTTATTCTTTTGCTACTGTGAACAAAATGAACAAAATGTCATTTTAATACCTTAATCCTAAACTTGAGTTAACGTATTTTTATATATGCATTCAGTTAATGATTGTCTTCCTACCTTTAAGGCTCATGACATACAAAATTTATTATTATATGAAAATGGGAAATATTTTATCTCAATCAAGTTGCTCTGATCTACTATCTCTCTCTTTATTATTAAAATTATTGGGGTGACATTGGTTAGCAAAAATTATATAGGTTCCAGGGGTACAATGCTACAATGCATTGTCTATATTTTGCATTGTGTGTTCACCACCCAGAGTCAGTTCTCTTTCCATCACCGTGTATTTGGCTCCCCCTCCCTTGTCCCCCCACCCCCTTCCCCCTTGCCATCAGGTAATCACTGAAATATTGACTGAGTTTTTGTTTGTTTGTTTGTTTTATCTTTGTTGCTTTCTGTTTTTTATTCCACATATGAGTGAAGTCATTTGGTTTTTGTTTTTTTCTGTCTGGCTTATTTTGCATAGCATGATGATCTCCAGGTCCACCCATTTTGTCACAAATGACAGTTTTCTTCTCTCTCTCTTAAATATAATTAGATATTTGGATACCTAAAACTGCCAACTATATACTACCTCATACCCTACCATCTCACTTCATTATTTTAGAGCTCCTTTGCCATCATAACTCCTAAAGAAGTAGAGTTTGGTTAAAGAACTATCAAAATATGTAAAACATTTTCCAGAAGGGCTAGGATGCTTAAATTCCAGTAAATCAGAGAATCACTAGTAGATTTTTTTGTCAGTTTCTTAAATATTCTCTATGTACTCTTATTTGAATTGTATCCATTTACATATCTTTTATCTTATCTTAGAAATCTGTTTTTATTTATTGGGTAATAATATCGAATGCCTTAAATTATTAAAACACTACAATTGATGTCTTTGCATGTCACTGCCATTGAATGCATGGGGCCTCCATAGAGACAAACCATTATCTTGTTGGTAGCTTATTACCTGAAGTCTTTTGAGGTAACAGCCATATTCTATATTGCACTCTGTTGAAAAGCATGTGTTTTAGTAATTATCTGGATTGCTTACAACTATACAAATTTAAATTTCTTTGATAATCCCCTAAAATTAATATATTTACTAAAGGTAAAATATCATCTAACATGTGTACCATTTCTTGCCTAACTAACAAAGATATTGTGTCTGTAATTTGAGCAGTTTGGCTTTTTTATTTGCTATCACTCCCTTCTAACTATATGATAATGGAGGGGTGTAAAAAAATGAGGCAAATCCACCTTAATATTTCTGCATTTTGATATCATCAATAGGTTACCTGCTACCAACACTCAAATCTGTCTTTGATCCAAAGAGGTTCTACTTTTACCTCTTCTGGTTCCTGTTCGACTGTCATTTGCTGCATATGTATGTTTTCTGAAACATACATAAAAAACTAAAAAGAAACTTTAGTTTTGGGTCAGTGTATTTAAATCATATGGGAGAAGAAAAGTTGAAGGAAAGACACATTAACTCACAATAAAACTCATTGTCACAGCCAACAGACTTAATTTCCCCCAATTAGGCTACCTCTGCTCTTTGGTGTCTTACAAAAGTTTGGGATATTTTGGCTGAGAATTCCCATATGTTCTATATATGAGACTGAATCTCACCAAGACCAGCCCCTATCAGCCCTAAATTACTTGTCTTTATTGCTGTAAAAAAGAATCTAGATTCTTTTCTATTGTAGATTATATCTTAAAGTCCTCTTCATTAATTTGCTGTCCAACACTATTAATGCTAATCACTCTTTTCACTTTACTTTTTTTAAATTTCTTTTTTTATTGTTAGACTTAATGGGGTGACATTTGTTAGCAAGAATTACATAGATTCCAGGTGTACAATTCTACAGTGCATTGTCAACTTGTTGTATAATAAGTTCACAACCCAGTGTGAGTTCTCTTTCCATCACCTTATATTTAGCTTCCCCTCCCTCCTTTCCCACCCCTCCCCCTTCTCCCATATCCTCCCCACTTCTTTTCACTTTACTAACCACACCCTCTTCAGGGTGAGATAGAGGATGGGACAGAAGTAATGGTGGGGCCGTCATTCTTTTCCAAATTATTTGGGCAGCTTTCTGTTTTTAAAATACCAGTATACTGGGGTTCCCTGGTGATGTAGTGGCTAGGCTTTGGTGCTCTTAACACCGTGGCCTGGGTTCAATTCCCAGCCAGAGAACTACCCCTCCAAAAAACAAAAAACAAAAAACAAAAAACCAGTATACACTGTATTCTTTGATAATATAATGATAATGAATTAAATAATTTTGCAAAATAATTTTATTTATTAAAATAATTATACAAGGAACTAACCAGATATCCAACTGAATCTTTTGTTTTGTTTTTATGTTTTTAGCAGTAACTACACTTAAAGTAAAATACACTGCCTATTACAGTTCAGTTGCCTCTGATCTATATTTAATGTTTGCTGGCTTTGAAAGATGCTATTATTAGTGTCTCATACTCTTTTCTTTCAGGCCTCATTATCAATTGGATTTTGACTGTTCATATTAAGGGCCTTTCTTTCATTCTACCACAACAGAATTTTTGTTTGTTTTTATGCCATATATGAAGTTATTAATAGACACTTTGATTAAATAACATTAAGAGCATGCTCAGTTGGTTTGCAGCTCTCAGATTTTCTTTTTCAGATAGTCAATTATTCTTTGTGTTTTAGGAAGGGTTGATGTAAAATAGAGTAATCTTTATAAATAAAATTGTTATTTTTGTCTAATTAAATCCTGTTTGAATATGGACTACTTTCCATGGTCTGAGAGTATTTTTGTACTTTTATGATCATTTTTGAAGGCTCCCAAATCTCTGTTGTCTGATTCCTTAAAGCTTGCTCTTGTTAACATATTTTGTGAGCTAAAAAATGTGACCTTATAATATTATTTTCTTTTAAAACATATTAAGTTTTGAGATGGCATTACTCTTATTTTATTGATAACTTTTGCAAATCTGTGACTTAGAGAAATGTATGTATCTTTTTGCCTCTCCTTTTCTTATGGAAAGAAAAAGTCCCAAATAGTATAAATATTTAACTTGATTTATGAAGTGTTAATTTGCATCAATACTTTTCCTATTATCTCCTTTCAGCATAGCCATTTGCATAATACCAGAATTGTCCAGAAGATGTCTAGTCATGTAATATAAGAAATAGAGGTTTTTATGGCTGGACTTTTTCCAGACTGCCCTCTATACCATATATTTTAAAATCCCGTATTAACAAAAGAGAGAAGTACTATACATTTTTCTTGTAAGTATATAATGTATTAATTTATGATATAAACACAAAATATTTCTGAGCATTTTTTTCTTAAGGTGAATAGCACCATTGCTTTTTTTTTTTTTTT